>JACEIK010009574.1:0-50158 GCA_018107945.1 Datura stramonium | reverse complement strand
ATCGCGGAGTGGCTTATATATAATTGGGACCTATAAGTCGCATTCCTAGAATGCGATTTATAAGTCGAATTCTTGGAATGCGATTTATAAGTCACATTTTGCCTTGCGACGCGCCGACTTGGCGCTTGTCCGATCTTTTCCCAGGCGTTTTTCTAGCATGTATGGTATTCTAAAACTCTTAACCAACATGCGAATAGGCCATCTGTGTGTCGGAAATTTTACGGGGTGTAACAGTAATGACCATACCGAGTCCTAAAAGCTATTTTTGGGATGTTACTCTCGCGAAACCTAAGCTGGTGATATCCGGACCTGAGATCAATCTTGGAGAAAAACCTGGCACCCTAAATTTGGTCAAACAAATAATCAATTTTGGGTAAGGGGTACCTGTTCTTGACGGTAACCTTATTCAACTGCCGATAATCAATACACATGCGAAGGGAACCATCCTTCTTCCGAACAAACAACACCAGTGCACCCCATGGAGACTTACTCAGTCTAATGAAACCTTTATCTAATAGGTCCTTCAACTGATCCTTCAACTCTTTTAGCTCGGATGGAGCCATTCTATAGGGCGGAATAGATATAGGTTGTGTGTCGGGAAGAAGATCTATACCGAAATCAATCTCCCGCTCGGGAGGTACACCTGGAAAATCATCAGGAAAGACCTCCGGGTACTGACATACTACTGGAATTTACTGAATGGTCGGGGTTTTAGACTCCACGTCCTTAACCCTAACTAGATGGTACAAAAAAACCTTAGAAATCATCTTTTTTGCCTTAAGGTTGGAAATGAATCGACCTACAAGCAAAATTGAACTTCCCTTTCATTCTAAGACTGAATCACCCGGGAATCTGAACTCTACTGATTGGGTTTTATAATTAAATGAAGCATAGCATGGAAATAGCCAATCCATGCTGAGAATAACATCAAAATCGATCATGGCTAACTCTATCAAGTCTACTGAAGTGACCTTATGAAGAACTGAGATCAAGCAATCTCTATACACCCGTCTAGCTATAATTGAGTCACCTACTGGAGTAGAAATTGAGAAGAGCTCTGATAAGACATCAGGACTGACTATGAAGCTACTGGCTATATATGGTGTCATAAAGGATAGGGTAGCCCCCGGATCTAGCAAAGCATACAGATCAACATGAAGAACTCTTAACATACCGGTAACTACATCTGGTGAGGCCTCCTGCTCCTGACGAGTGGCTAAGGCATAGAATCTGTTCTGGCGCTGCCCGCCAGCTGTGCTAGTAGATGTCCCCTAATGTTTTCTGCGTGGGGTAGGGGCTGCTGAACTAGAAGCTGGGCCTTGGCCCCCAACCTGATCTTGTCTCGTAGCAAGACAATATCTGAGCATACGTCCAGGCTGGCCATATCCAAAAAAAGCTCCTGACCCTACCAAGCACTAGCCTGTCTGTCCTCAGCAACATCTACGGAAAGCTGGTATGTCAGAATCTACGGGTTTGCTGCTATGACCACTTGAGCCTGACAATCGCCCCTTCTGATCATGTCTGGGCCTAGATGGCACACTCATGGCTGATGATATTGGGGCTGATGACCGCTGGTGGGTCTGCTGTCGGTGCCCATGATCGAACCTCTGTTAAGAGAATCGGTGGTCCTCTGTCCTGGCCCTCTTGGCCTCCCTTTCCCTCGAATGTGCCACCTCCATCTGCTTGGAATACAACACTATGAGGGGAAAGTCCATGTCCTGATGGAGCATAGATGTCCTGTAGTCCTTCTCCAAATATCTTGCTATACCATGCACAAACCATCTTACCCGCCCCCGCTGGTCGGCCACTAACTCCGGGATATACTTAGACAGGCGGGTGAACTCAAGGGCGTACTCCTGAACGGTCATCCTTCCTTGCTTTAAGTTCACGAACTCAGTTTCTTTCAACTCTCTCATCTCTCGAGGGAAGAATCGATCTAGGAATGCAACTTGAAATTCCTCCCATGTGATTGGACCTGCTCCTGTGACCCTGTTGTCCTTCCACTGGCGGAACCAAATATGCGCAACCCCCTTCAACTGATAGGAGGCCAGTTCTACGCACTCAACACTACTCACCCCCATAACCTAGGTGATCTCGATAATCTCATTAACAAACTCATATGGGTCCTCATCTACCTTGGACCCCAAGAACTATAGCGGATTGATTCTCAAGAAGTCTCGGACTTTGGCTGCCACTGCATTTGCGTTTTGAGGAACATGCGCAATGTCCTACTGATTAACCTGAGCAGTCAAGGCCCGCGCCAAAATATGAATGGCAGCTCAGAACTCAGCATGAGCAGCTGGCTTCGATGGCTAGGGCTCCTGAACTTGTGGGGCTGGCTGATGCCAATAATCGTTTCCATCATCGTGGCCTTCAACACCTCCATTCCTCCTCCTATTCATCCTTAGAGGTTCCATGGTTCTACAATCATGAATAACATGAATTAGAAGTATAGAAAGGCTTTTTGTCGCACGACATAGATCATGAAAGAAGGGAACATTTCCTAAAAAGTCTAATAGCCTCTTCATCATAAGTGTGGCGCGCTTCACACCCATGAAAAAGACTCTACCTAATGCGGCTTTCAGACTCCCTAGGACACTTCAAACCTGTCTCTGATACCAAGTTTGTCATGACCCGAACGGAGGCCCGAATCTTAGACACGGGACAAGGGACCCTGAGAGACCCCAAGTCAACCCATGGCTTAAGCATTCATCTAACTCATACGATAAACTGCAGGATCAATGATATAAGCATAGCGGAAGTCTAACCCAACATAACAATAGAATAAACATCCAAAACTAAATACACGTTTAAGTTTGAAAAGTCTCTAATCTAGAAGAGCTGATGGGAAAAAATCTCCAACTAGATCAACAATACTGAAACTGAAAAATACATTAGCGATAACTGAAAGTCTAGTCCTCTAAAGATGAGGACTCACCAATCATGCAGGTGCTAACTTTGATAAGAAACTATGAACGAGGCTGAACCTAGGAACCGGATCCTGCATCATGAAACAATGCAGCATAGAAAGTATGCGGTAAGTACGTGGAATGTACCGAGTATGCAAGGTAGGAAAAACCTCTTAAGTAAAATAAATCATTTAAACATTTCATACATATCATAAGCTGTCAAGCATAAGTAAAAGGGCTACATGCATTCATTCTGAAATCATAATCTTATCATGTCATGACCATGTGTAGCTGAACATGACATTTATATCAAAATCTGAACAAATGAGTTGAACCTTGCTTTTCGAACATGCATGCATAAGGTAACAATCATGAGTAATGAATATGCAAATCTGAATGACATAGACGGTGGGAGACTCGTCACTTAACCTACATACCACGATAGAGCTTACGTTGTCCCAACTATCACACTCAAGTGGGTAGAGCCGTCCATAACATTGCCAGGGTGATTGACGATACCATGATATCGATATCAAGCTAAAGGGCCAATCGGGCTGGGAATAGCTCACAGGGGAGGTCCAACTAATGTAATAGTATCAACCTACGTTGGCACCTAGTTTTGGGGCATAGGTTGATCGACCTTTAACCCACCCGGTGCTACACTCTTCTTCCAAAAACATGCAATGCTCTACATCGTATACAACGAAGCTCAACATCGTCTATTGATGAAGCTCAAGATGAATCATGCATAGCTCAACAACGTATGAAACGAAGCTCAACATTGTCTATTGACAAAGCTCATAATGAAATCATGCATAGAATAGACATCATATGAATATGAAGCTCAACATTGTCCTTTGACAAAGCTCAATAATGACATACATCTCAATTATGAATTCGTGCATATGAGAAGCTTCATTTCGAAACATACCACAAGCTCAAATATAAGTGAAAGCATCTACTCCAAATCACGTGGTAAGCTACATGTAGGAATATTTAACTCAATATACCACAAGCTAGAATTTAGGAAAATTTGGAGACTTCTCTCTAAACAATGTGGTAAGCTTATTTCGGGAAAATCAATAGTTTAAATTGATATGTAGGCATTACCAAAAGCTTTTTCATACTTGGATGTAATCAATTCATTTTGAAAATAACAAAATAATCTTGGGTTGATTTAGAAACATGCCTTTCATCATCAAATATCAACATCATCATGCGTTCATCATCATTCACTACTTTTATGAACTTCTCATCCATGGGCATTTTAGATTCAAGATTTTTGGAAAACAATTTCTGTATTGAAAATAATTTAGAATCTGCCCAAGCTTTACAATTCACCAATATAATACAATCTAATCATACCCATGTATAGAAATTATAGAATTATACAATTGAGTAAAACCCCATACTTGAACATAGACATTTCATCATATTTTGATAGATATTGGGCATGGGTGTGGAAGCAAGACACCAATTTAAAATGCTACATGCCTGGAAGGGATGATTCTACCACCTCACTTCTTTCCCAAAGAGAAATTGGAAGAAAACCCCTTAGAAAAACTCTTGATTACCTCCTAAATTTCATAAACTTGCATGCATGAAAGTAATACACTTAGAATTCGATTTTCCCCTACTAAAATCCTCCAAAATGAGTCTTAAATGACGTAGTATAGGCACTTAGGACTCGGAAATGATAGAAATGCCCTTATTGAATTCGCTGAAAACTGGTCAATGGACCAAACAACGGATGAACCAACGCGTCGTTGGAGGAAACCACGACCTGTGGTATCAGCCCGTGCTATGCAATGCCCCAGCCATCTCTCTTATTCAAACCACGGACATACAAGACGAGTCGTCCTAGGGTCCAACTGGTCATTGAACGAGTCGTTGTTTCCCTCTTTTGAATTTTTGAACTCCTTGACAATGATCCTCATCACGACTCATTGTACCCTACAACGGGTCGTGGTATCCACCCATCGTTCCTACTGCTAGACTTTTCCCTTTTACCACTACTCCTGACAACAGGTCGTCCCTTCTCACTATGGGTTGTTGTGATGCCCATTGTCTACACTGTCATTAGGCCTAACTCTTCCCATGACTTCTTACAACCGCTCATGGTTACATATCACGAGTCATTGTTCCTCTCTTCCTGCAACCTTTTACCAAAATTTCTATAGTTTTGCATTTTAGTTTCCCGGGTCTACTCCTAGGCACTTCCGGGGTATTACATAAGTCCTTTATGAAATGAATTCCAAAAGTGCAAAGTGAACTTGGTACCTCTATCTAAAATGACGGAGAAGGGAACTCCGTGCAGTCTGACTAACTCCCGGATGTACAGTCTAGCATAATCCTAAGCTCAGTCTATAGTCTTTATCGGTAGTAAATGTGTTGACTTAGTCATCCAGTCTATTACCACCCAAATAGAATCATGTTGTCCGCGTGTTTGAGGTAAACCTGTAATGAAGTCCATGTTCACCTCTTCCCACATCCATGTGGGTATGCTGATATCCTGAGTCATACCCCTAGGTCTCTGATGTTAAACCTTAACCTTCTGGCAGTTAGGACGCTTAGCTACATATTCTGCAATGTCCTTCTTCATGCCATTCCACCAGTAGATTTCTTTTAGGTCACGATACATCTTAGTGGCACCTGGGTGAATAGAATATCTGGAGCTTTGTGCTTCTACCAGTATTTGCTATCTGAATTCATCTACATCTGGAACACACAGTCTGCCCTGGTAATGAATCACACCATCTCCCCCTTTGGAGAAAGCCTGAACTTTTTTTCTTAAAACCGCTTCTTTCAGTTTAAGTATTATGAGGTCTTCATCCTAATTTGACTTGACCTCTACTACCAGTGAGGATTTCGACCCACTCAGGATTACATCTCTGCCCTCAGCTAAATCAACTAACTACTCTTTAATCTAGCTAACCTGTGGATATCTCTTGCCAGCTCCTTTTTTCCCTCTTCAACATGAGAAATGCTTCCTATAGACATCAAGTTTAAGGCATCTGCCACTATATTGGCCTTGCCCCGATGGTATAGCACACTCATGTCATAGTCCTTTAATAACTCCATCCACCTTCTCTGACTGAGGTTCAAATCCTTCTGACTGAACATATATTGAAGGCTCTTGTGGTCAGTGAAAACATCCACGTGAACCCCATAAGGTAATGTCTCCATATCTTCAAGGAAAATACCACAACCGCCAATTCAAGATCACGAGTCAGATAATTCTTCTCATGAAACTTGAGCTTTCTAGAGGAATAAGCTATCACCTTACCCCGATGCATCAAGACGCATTTGGGGCCAACTCGAGAAGCACCATAATAAACTATGAACCCATATGTTCCTTTTGGCATGGTAAAAAATCGGAGTTGTAGTGAGTTGAGTCTTCAACTCTGGGAAACTCTTCTCACATCAATCTGACCACTGAACTTAACCTTTTTCTAAGTCAGTTTAGTTACAGGGGATACAATGGAGGAAAACCCCTCTATAAACCGTCGGTGGTAACCAGCTAAACCCAAGAAACTCCAGATAACCATTGCAGAAGTGGGTCTCGACCAATCTTTTACCACTGCTATCTCTTGAGGATCTATACGAATACCCTCACCTGAGACCACATGACCGAGAAAGACTACTGACTTTAGCTAGAATTCACACTTATTGAATTTAGAGAACAACTGGGGATCTCTAAGAGTCTGCAACACTATCCTCAAGGTGATTAGCATGTTCCTTTTCATTTCTGATGTATACCAAGATGTCATTTTATGAACACAACGACGAACATGCCCAGGTACGGCTTGAATACCCTAATCATCAGGTCCATAAAAGCCGTAGGAGCATTGGTTAGTCCAAAAGACATAACCACATATTCATAGTGACCATACCAAGTTCTAAAGGCAGTTTTTGGTATGTCACATTCTGTAACCCTAAGCTGATGATATCCCGATCTGAGATATACCTTGGAAAAATAACTAGCTCTCTGTAGCTGATCGAACAAGTTATCAATCCTAGGTAGGGGATACCTATTTTTGGCTTTAACTTTGTTCAGTTAATGGTATTTGATGCATATTTTGAGTGTACCATCTTTCTTTTGCACGAACAACACTGGAGCACCCCATGGAGAGATACTAGGTTTGATGAAGCCCTTTTCTAGAAGGTTTTTCAGTTGTTCCTTCAACTCCTTAAACTCATCTGGAGAAATTCTGTAAGGAGGAATAGAGACAAGTTGGGTTTTTGGAAGAAGGTCTATGCCAAAGTCTATTTTTTCGCTCGGGAGGGACTCTAGGAAGATCTTCGGGAAAGAAATCAGAGAATTTGCTAACAACAGAACTGACTGAATAGTCAGGGTCTCAAAGCTGGAATCCCTGAACCTCACCAAGTGATAGATGCAACCCTTTGAAATCATTTTTCGAGCCTTAAGTTAGGAAATGAACCGACCCTTAGGCGCTAAAACACTACCCTTCCATTCTAAGACTGGCTCGTTAGGAAACTGAATCCTGACAACACTAGTTTTGTAGTCAATTATGGAATAACAGGAATTCAACCAATCCATGCCTAGAATGAGGTCAAAGTCGACCATCTCTAGCTCTACTAGATCAACTGGGATGGCTTTACTCAACACTGATACTGGGTAGTTTCTATATACCCAATTGGCCCTAACTGATTCACCAACCGGAGTAGAGTCTGAGAATGGTTATGAGAGGACTTTTAGGCTAATATTGAACTAAACATCTATGTATGGAGTCACGAATTAAAGTGCGGCTCTAATAGGGCATATACATCTAGATGGAAAAGACGCAACATACAAGTAACCACATTGGTTGAGTTCTCCTGATCTTGATGAGAATACAAGGCATAAAAATGATTTTGGCATTGTCTGCCATCCGTACTTGAAGTAGTCTCCTGCTGAGTTGGGCGACCTGCGTGGGCTGCTGAGGTAGTGGACTAAGCCTTTCCCCGTCCTGCTGACGAAGAATCTCTTAATCTGTGGCCCGCTGGCCACAACCAAAACAACCCTCCTTGCCCAAATGGCACTCCCCTGGGTGATTCTTGCCATACTTTGGGTAGGTTGGAAATGAGCGGCTGCTGGAGACGTGGCTCTGGGATTGGGAGCCTAATGCTCCACCTTTTCAGTCCTTACAGGATCGGTAAGAACAAGCACTGGCTAATGTGGGTGTTGGAGGTCTCTGTTGTTGCTGTTGTGGGTGACTACCGCCACCTGACCTCTGCTGGCCATATTCAAACTGATCTGTTTTGGCTTTCTAGTTTTCCCTCTCTATGTCCATCAACTTTTCTGCCTCTCTCTATTGGGCATGAATGATGAGGCTGGAGAGGTCAATGTCTTTGATCAACATTGTGGTTCTACATTCCTTAAGTACCAGATCTGAAACTCCATTTACAAATTTTTACATACGAGCCCTCGATAATCCCTGGAGCATACCTCGACAGCCGAGTTAACTCCAATGCATACTTTTCCACTGTCCTATTATTCTGTCTCATATTCATGAATTCGAAAACTTTTTCCTCCCTCAATTCCCGAGGAAAGAATCTGTCGATGAACGTTGTAATGAACTCGTCCCACTCTACTGATCCTTTTTCGATCACCCCCCTCCTTCCATTGTTCGTAGCAAATTTGAGGCACCCCTTTCAACTAGTAGGCAGCCAGATCAACACTCTCTATAGAAGTAACACCTATGATCTGGGTGATTTTCTACACCAAATCCACAAACTCCTACGGGTCCTCTCCTACATTAGATCCATAAAAAGCTGGAGGGTTTATTTGGGTGAACTCCCGAACTCTGGTAGCTACTGCAAACCCTTTCACATTCACAGGAACCAGCCGTTGGTTCACTTGGTTGGTCACAGCCTGGGCAAGTATCTGGATCGCAACGCTAAACTCGGCAGGTAACACTTGATCGCCCTGAGGGGCTTCTAGAGCTGGTGGGGCAGGTTGGTTTGTATTCAATTTCTCCTCCCATTTCTTCTTCTTGGAGGCATCGTTATTTGAGAAGAGTAGAGTGCGGATTAGGAGGATGTTTTTTTGAGATTAAGATCAACACACTATAAGGAGTCTAAACAAAGGAAAATTTCCTAAAGATGCCTCATAGCCTCCCTCTCATAAGTGTGGCGCGCTCCACACCCATGAAAAGGACTATACTCGACACGGCTTTCAGACATCTTAGGATTTTCTAAACCTAGTGCTCTGATACCATGTTTGTCACGATTCGAGTCTATACCCTAGATGCGACACAATACTTGATTCCACAAGTGACCCAAAGCTAACCCATGGCTTAACATCACCCTGGTAAACAAAAATAACATAGCGGAAGCTAGGAACATAACTAAATGAATTGATTTTCTAAAATAACAAATGTCTGATAAAATACTGAAAACAACATGTCTGACAAATACTGAACATAATATGATATGACTATTGTTGCTGCTGTGACTGAGAACCTACACCTGTATCATAATATGATACAACATGGATATATGTATCAGTACTTTGAATGTACTGAGTATGTGAGATGTATGTAAAGCAATAAGAGTACATAACTAAGTTGAGATTACATGTGTAAAGAAATAAGAGTACATAACTGAGCTGAGATAACATGAAATGACCAACAATAAACTAATGAGTATCGTGATATAACTGTAATACTGCAAGTACAGGCAATGAATAATTGTCATAAACATATCTTGAAATCTAAATAAATAGACTGAGCTAAACTGACAAGAGGTACTATACTATACTATAATGTGGGAGCAACTATAACCGATATGTAACCATGTGAGCTAAACGTGGAGTCCAATGTATACCCCCCATTAGAGAAGGCTCACTATACATTTCTAGGGTATAGTAACTGTACTGGATGATTACTGTATGATGCCCATTAAGGCTAAAAACCTATGATGGAAACATAGTTCTGGGAACCTGGGTGCGTTGAACCCTGGCATGCTCGGTGCTAAGTCCTACTCCCACTGAAAGTCCTAACTGTGACTGCTAGGCTGATAGCTCGAAACTGGTGCCCCAAGACTTATGTCAGGAGTACTTATCTGGAAGTACCTTGAGATTCTAAATGTCCTGATAACTGGAAACTAGTGTTTTGAGACTGGCCAGAACCGCTTTTTCTAAAACCGTCATAACTGTCTAAAGAACAACCTGATCACTGGTACTTTGGAGTGTTACCGAACTCCTCAAGAACTGACCATAGTCAAACCGATCCGCTGACTTTACTGAATGATACTGAAAAGGCTAAGTACTAACTGAGATTGAAAGAACATTCAAACTGACTGTTAACCCATATGGTGTTAACATCATAGTACTTGCAAGAATATACAGAGTCAAACAACACTTGTATCTAGAAAATATGCAAGACTCAATTTATTTTATTCATAGGAAAGAGGGATAAAATCATATAATTTCATGGAAGGAGATATCAACAAGAAGTATATCTAAAAACTGCATTCAAAACTCATGAAAATTATAACAAGAAGGAAATCCATAATTCACTGACAAACAGACCCTAGCTTTGAACTTCAGGGCTGGAACTGATAAAATTCTCAGAAGAGTTTTGGGGAACAAGGGAAGAACAATTCCTTTGTTGAATTCCCACATACCTGGAGTAGAATTCCTGAGAAAAATCTGGAGAAATCTGAGAGGAAGATTGAACCCTTGTTCTTGCTCTGAGTTTCCTAACTGAGTTTTCTACGTTCTGACTTTGAGAGAATGAGAGGAATGAGAGAAAGTATCGACTAACTCCCTAAATCCCTCTGAAAATATCTCCAAACAACACAATTTAGGATTTAACAAGGTGGGAAGTTACAAAATTATCCCTAGAAGAAAGACTGAAAAACTGCCCGTCGGGGTCCAACGGGTAACAAAACGGGTCGTTGGTCGAGAGCACGACCCTTTGGGACCAACCGTTGGTTATGGGTCTGAAATTTGGATTTCTAAACTTTGGCTAGTGAGTGGAAAAAACGACCCATTTGAAGGAAGGATGGGTCGTTGCATCCAATCGTTTAATCTGGAGGGAATTTCTCACCCTTTCTGGATTCTTCCAATGGCTCCCTACAATGAGTCATTGGTTGCTACCACGACTAGTTGTGGGGCTCATTGGTTCTGGGAAAGGTTGGGCTATGTTTCTGAACTGAGCAACAACAAGATAGAAAGACATGTTACTCCTCAAAAAGGGTCATTCCATGTCTTATTGGTTCCCGAATAAAAACTTATATGGCAAGACAACGACTTATATAATAGTTCATTGGTGCTGACAATGAGTCATTGTCTGAGTCGTTCTAAGATAAAATTTTCTAGTTCTTTATGGTTTTTCATGCTTAGTTTGTGTTTTGTATACAAAACGCTTGGAGTGTTACACGACACCATCATGATAGAGGTTACATGATGTCCCAACTATCTCGTTCAAGTAGGCAGAGTTGTTAGAAGCCTTGCCAGGGCAAAGAACGAGTAAGGTGTAATACCACTTGTGTGCCCTCGGGCAGGGGCAACCATTCTCTTGAGAGGCCCCAAATATGAATATATACCTTCGGTGGCACGTAGTTATGGGACTTGGATCCTCGGAATCCATGACCTACTCGATGCTAGACACTACTCTAAAAACAAAAATATCGCTCATAATCGTCTTCTCAAAATATCTCTTAAATCTATTTCTTAGGAGTCTTAACTCCAAAACATCTATTTAAAAATTATCTTGTAAGTCTTGGATGAAAATCATGGTGAAACATACTTAACATTTTCATGGGCTTGCCCAAATCATAAAATCATGCATACTTTGTGGTAAAATCATCGAGAATCCAGTAGAAAGCATGCATTAATAATCATAAAAATAAGGATTGAATCAGAAGAGAATCATAGAATCTCATTCAATTTGAATTTAACCCTCAAAGTTCATGAAATCTTGCTTGAAACTTTAAATTCATAGGTCCATGAGAGAATGGATAAGGGACATAAGATTATAATCATAGAGACATAAATTGATTCTTAAGGGAACTGATTTCATGGTGGAACATGAAGGAATTCACCCATAATGAACTGATCACCAATTATTCCAAAATTAGCTCATGGGAGGTGGGTATCATGCATTCGATTTGAAAGGGGCATGAGGGTGGAAGAAATCTCTCATTAAAAACCCAACATGCCTGGGCATGTTGATCGCTTGACTTTCCTTGAAAACCCAAGAGAAATTGAGATGAAGGGGATGGTGAACCCCAGCTTGACTTGAGGGAGGACCTTCAATCGATGGTTTTTATGAAAGAATCATGACGTAGGCTAGTGTAAACCCCTTAATGCATCCTTTAAGAAGCCCCAAATGATGTCGCCTAGGGGTTAGAAGCTTAGGAAGTTATAAAAATACCCCTGAGACTTTGCATTTAATAATTGTCCCATCTAATGCAACGACTCGTCCTATGACTCATAGGACCTTACTACGACTCCTATTGAGTATCGTGGTCTCAGGTCCTGCCTCTTATCATTCTCTGAACTTCATGTCATTGGTATCTATCACGATTTATACCTTCTTACCACGGGTCGTACCTAGACTCACGATTCCTCACATAATATCATAACACTCCCCTAAATCTCTTCCTATGACCCCCTGATACGACTCGTATCATCTAGGAATGAATCATAGGTCCCTGTTGTAGCCTAACTCGATCATTCCCGGACACCATGCTATGACCAGTATATGAATCGTACCACTTAGCAATGAGTCATACTGAGGCTAGTACTGAGGCATATTACAAACTTTTCTGCTGGTCAAATTCCAAATCCCAAGTCTAGTCTTAGGAAACTCTGGGGTGTTACATTATCTCCCCCTTGGGAACATTCGTTCTCGAATGAAGATTAAATAAGATGAAAAGATAGGGAAGGAGCTGCATTATTGAAATTGAAAGTATGGACTAAAAATTGATGGAATGACATACTCTAGGATGAGATACATGACTAAACTGAATTCATGAATCATACATGGATGATATGATATGAAAGAAACTGAGGGACATGCACTTGACATGAAATTGAATAGGGTACTGAGGAGGAAACTAGCTCCTCATGCTGGAACTGAGCCGGAAAGAAAACGATGTGGGTTTCTAGCAAACATATCTGCCTCGGCTTCCCAAGTAGGTCCTTTAAGAAATTGATTTCTCCAAAAAACATTCACGGAAGCTACCTCCTTGTTCCTCTAAATCCAAACCTAAAGATCAAGGATCTCAACCGAAACCTTCTTATAGGTAATCTATCCTTCATCCTAATGCTCTCTACCAGAAAAACTAAAGTTGGATCGCCAATGCACTTTTTCAACAAAGACATATGAAAAATTGGATGCACCGAAACTAATCCCGCAGGTAGCTCCAATTCAAATGCCACCTTGCCAGCTCACCTCAGAATCCAATACGGACAAATAAATTGGGGACTAAGCTTCCCTTTCTTACAGAACCTCATAATTCTCTTCATGGGAGACGCCTTCAGAAACACTCAATCATCAACCTCAAGCTCAAGCTCTATCCTCCTAAAATATACTTATGATTTTTGTCGACTCTAAGTTACCTTTAGCCTCTCCCAAATAATATGAATTTCTCCATGGACTCATGAACTGAATCTTTCACTATTAGTGTAGCCTCACCGACCTCAAACCATCCAATAGGTGATCTACAACTCCACCTATAAAGAGCCTTAGTGGAGCCATCTGAATGTTGGAGTGACAACTGTTGTTGTAGGAAAACTTGATGAGAGAGAAAGTGATAATCCCAACTACCCTTGAAATCAATCACACAAGCTCTCAAAATGTCCTCACGGGTTTGAATGGTCTGTTTTGCCTTACCATCTGTCTACGGATGAAAAGCTATACTAAACTTCACCTATGTACCTAGTCCCTTTTAAAACGATCTCCAGAATTGAGGGGTGAACAAAGTACCCCTATCCGAGTTAATGGATAAAGGGACTCCATGCAACCAAACCAAGTCATAGAGTCTAGCATAATTCTTGGATGAATCTGTAGTTTTGACTAGTAAGAAGTGTGCTAATTTGGTCAGCCTGTCTATAATCACCCATGTAGAGTCATATTATTGACACATACGACGCAACCGTGTAATGAAATCCATGTTGACCTTTTCCAATTTCCAAGTAGGAATGTTGATGTCCTGAAGCATACCTCTACGTCTCTAATGCTCAACCTTTACCTATTGGATATTTGAGAACTTAGCCACAATTTTGTTGTCCTTCTTCATGCCATTCCACCAATAGACTTTCTGTAGATCACGGTACATCTTGGTTGCACTTGGATTGGTAGAGTACCGAGAGCCATGAGCCTCGCTGAACATCTGCTATCTCATGTCATCCACAACTGGAACACACAATCAGCCTTGATACTGGAGTACACCATCTCCCCCTTAGGAGAAAACCTCCACTTTCTAATTCCAAATAACTTCCTTCAACTTCACCAAGATAGGATCCTCATATTACCTTACTTTAACTTCCGTCACCAATGAAGATTCCAACCCATTCTGAAGAATAACATCACTATCCGTTGAATTTGTTAGGCAAACTCCTAAACAAGCAAGCCTATGGACATCCTTCACCAACTCCTTCATCCCATTCTCCGCATGGGACACACTCTCCATGGACAGCCTACTAAGAGCATCCATCACTACATTGGCCCAAATGATAAAGGAAACTCATTTCATAGTCCTTGAGAAGCTCTAACCATCTCCTTTTATGCAAATTTAGTTCCTTCTAAGTAAACACATACTTTAGGATCTTGTGATCCTTTAACACATCCACATGCAACCCATATAAATAGTGTCTCTAATCAGGGGCATATTTATATGCCAAATTGATACTCAAATGCATAGCTTTTGCCTTGTTTGTCCAACAATGTGTGTACATTCTCATGTAAATTGTATGGAAGGTAACAGTTTTATACTAGCAACATGATTAGCGTTATTTTGCAAGAAAAACACACTTTTTATGGAGTTAAGTTACAAGTTGGGAGAAATCGGAGATGGACTACGGGAACAGGCAGGAAGCAGGTGGAGAAACAAAGAATTCAAAGGGCTCCGCGATGGAGCCGTGACACGTACATCACGGATGCCATTCTGTCCGGGAGCTATAAATTCAAGAAATTCCGAGTGAGGGTCGCGATCAAGCCGTGTACGTTGGAATTAATTTCCTCAGACCTTGACATTCCAGTAGGGTCCAGCGATTGCACCGTGGCACGCTTCAGGCATGCTCAGCGTTGCATGCCAGCTGGTGGGGCTGAGTACAGGCGGCCAATTTCCGAGAAAGCCTCCGCGTTTGCACCGTGTCACGGAGGCGGTGCTCGCGATGCACTCCGTGACACGTTGCTTATTATTCCGGGAAAAATTATCCCTAGTATAAATAGAACACTTAGGTTCATTTTTAATTATTCTGACTTGGTGGAGCAAGAGCGTGGGTTACAGGCAGTTTTGAGGACGAAAATTCTTAGTTTTTCTCTATCCCTTTCTTCTTTCTTTCAATTGTTTGCATGATTTCCATTCATTTAATGATGTTCAATCCACAAATGAGTGGCTAATTCCCTTTCTTGGGTTATGAACTATTGTATAGAAATGTAATTATTGATTATCTGGATTATTTCATCTTTTCTTCTATGGTTGTTCTATTTAATTCTTGTTCTTACTACGTTAATATCGGCCAATGTTAATGTAAATCAAAAAGTCGGTTTCACCCGAGGGAGCAAGAAAGCTGAAGTTGTGAATGTAGGATATGATCTTTTCTTGGTTTGGGAAAATTGTTGGGTTGTGTGTGTTCAAAATGGCCTTATGTGATCTTGGGTGTGGAATCGGTTTTGTATGGCTTGAACATAGATTTCTTCTTATCACGAAATGTAGGTGGAAGGTTCTGATTCTTAAGTTGGGTTAAATACTTAATCCATAGGCATAAGTTCCGACTAGCAACCGGAGAAAAGAGCCATGTATATCGATATTTGATTTCTTTACATGTTTGTTTTAGCCTCGGCATGCTCACATTCTAGTTGAGACTCAATTGTATAAATATGTTACTTTAGTATAAAAAATAGTTTCAAAATATAAAAACTCTTCTTTTACACACTGTTGTCTTCATTATTAAGTTTAGTAAATTAGCACTTGAAAAGGTTTTACCCGTAGTCCGGTCACGTGGGTTCGACATTCGGTTCTTAAAAAGGGCCACTATATTACTTGTACAACCCGTACACTTGCGGGCTCATCAAGTTTGGCGCCGTTGTCCGGGGACAGGCAATTGGTGAAATTTTAATTTTCTTAAAGTGTTAGTTTTGCTATTTCGATATTTAATTGTTGACAACTTGGTCTTGCTTGTATTTTGAATGCGAGATTACATTGAACACTGGCAAAAGACAAAGGTTTGGTGGATCCATCCTTAGAGCCGGAAAGACAGTTTCATCGCCAACGGAAGCTCTAGAGAAAATTGCAGTTGCTCGAGACAAACCATTATGGAGCAACCTGAGAATCCCACCACTTGTGCGGGCGATATTAGTGCCCGAGGAAATGGCAACCAGGCCAGTTCCCTTCGATAATGGCAATCCCACATGCTAAGAATGTCACATCTAGCATCCTGAAGCCTGAGCCGGGGAGGGAGGTTCGAGTTAAACGGAGACATGGTGCAATTCTTGCACACAAGCGGGCGGGTTCAAAGGAGTCTCCTCACGAGGATCCCACAACAGCATCTTCAAAATTTTGGAGATAAGTGACACTTACATCCCTGCTGGAGTGTCAACAGATTATGTCAGGCTTACACTGTTCCCATTTTCACTTTTGGGAGAAGCCAAGAGGTAGGTGAGAAAATTTGAGCCACCAAACTCTATAACCACATGGGATGATCTTGCAAAAGAAGTTCTTGATCGATTCTTTCCTTCGGTAAAACAACAAGACTTAGAGTCAAATTCTAAGTTTCAAACAAAGAGGAAATGGGGAAGAATCTGTATCAAACAGAATTCAAATCAGCACATTGCGGGGTGTCCTCATCATCATCAATCCAATAATGTGCTAGTGCACACTTTTATTGAGTTTGGAGACCCCACTGAGAATTTTGCTGGATTCAGCAGCTGGGGGACAAGCATTAGAAAAGACTTACGAGGAGCTTTATTCTTTGCTTAATCGTATTTCCTTGAGGAAAATCCCGGTGGAATGCGGACTCTTCAAGGGGAGGAGCAAGGGAAAGCGGCTGGAGTCTTGGAAGTGGATGGGTTTACAGCTATCACTGCACAGATAGCTGCCTTGCAAAATCAATTAAACACCCACTTCGGCAACATGAGCATGAGTCGATCTCAAACCCCGGTAAATGCGATACGACGAGATTTGGTGTGAAGTGTGCGGGAGCAATGAACACTCGAGTGGATGTTGTGGAGCAAATCCAGACTCAGTGAACTTTGTCGGTAATGCACAAGGCAATCACCAAGAGTATGGGAACAGCTACAGCTCTAACTGGAGAAGTCACCCGAATTTCTCTTGGGGTAGCAACAACCATCGGCGAGTTCGAGTCGGGGTATGCAGAGGAATCAGGAGAGACCCACGGGGAGCTATCGGTCACAATATAGAAACAACAATGCCCTCCTCCCACCACCATCACCCAGCGTTGAGGAGATGTTCAAGCAGTTGATAGCTAGCCAAGCTCAATTGCGGGCTGACTATGTTAAATTGGCGGCCCTAGGTCAAGAGGCCTCAATTGACTAGCTACTAAGGCCTTTGGAGTATCAATTTGGGCGGTTTGCTGGGCCCGAGGAACACCAGGCCTAGAGGAGGACTTCCCCAGCGACACGAGACCCCAACCCCAAGCGAGTAAATGCAGTGACCACGAGGTAGTTTTGCAGTTGAAGGAGGTGGAACCCGAAAGACCACCTCAACCGAGTCAGGAGCGACGAAGCGGAAAGGGCGAGAATGATGAGAGCGGAAGCACAGGATACGAGAATCGAGAAAGACCTCCACCCCGTTCCCTCAACGATTAAAGAAGCACAAGGAGGAGCGTGCTTCAAAGTCATGAAGATGCTTAACGGTACACATTAACTTACCTCTTGTTGATGTTTTTGCGGGGAGTGCCTAAATGCGCCAAGTATATAAAGGACATCAGTGGCCAACAAAAGCAAGGCTTACGAATATGCTGCGGTGGCTCTTACGGAGGGTGCACTTCCCGGATCTGAGAACCGATTGCCCACGAAGCTCAAAGTCCTGGGAGCTTCACAATTCAAATAACAATCGGAGCTTAGAAATGCTCCAAGGCTTTCGCGGATTGTGATTTAGGAGCGAGCATTGGCAAATGCCGACATCGGTATTCAGAAGTTGGGCTGGGGAGTCCTAGACCTACAACGGTGATCTTGCAGCTCGCAGATCGCTCCTTGGCAAGATCGGATGGTATTGTGGAGGACGTGCTAGTGCAAGTCGGCTCCCTAATTTTCCCGGTAGATTTTGTTGTGCTGGATTTTGAGCCAGACGCAGAAGTCCCATTTATTTTGGGACGGCCTTTCTTAGCGACTGGGAAAGCATTAAGTGATGTAGCTGCCCAGGGCAGTTAACAATGCGAGCAACTGGTAAGGAAGAGGTATTTGATGTGGATAAAGCTGTAAAACCCGGTAATGCATGAGGAACTTTCAGCAATCGGTGTACTTGATCGGGCAGGGGTTGGTCAGATTGTTGAGTTGCAAGGACCCTGTGGAAAGAGCATTGATTAACTCCGATTACTTTATTGGAGATAGAGATTCCTATGAGTGGTACAAGAGGTTGAATGAGCTACCCGAGCTATCCTAAACCACGAATTTGGTAGATTGATGGGATCTTTGGAGCCTTTGTCGAAACCATCTATTGAAAGGCACCAAAGCTGGAATTAAAAGCATTACCACCTCATCTAAAAATATGTCTTCTAGGGGAGGGTGGTACTTTGCCAGTCATCATTTCATCAGAATTAACAGGAAGCACGGGAAAAGAGGCGGTCGCGGTTCTCGGGAAAGGAAGAAAGCAATGGAGTTTGGCAAATGTCCGATATTCGGTATCAATCCAGCCTTTTTGCACACACCGAATTTTCACAGAGACAGGAGCAAAGCCAACTGTTCAGCCACAGCGAAGGTTAAATCCAGCAATGAAGGATGTGGTTAGGAAGGAAATAATTAAATGGCTTGATGCGGGTGTGGTCTCCAGATTTCGGACGGTGAATGGGTCAGCCCCGTTCAATGTGTTACAAAGAAAGGAGGAATGACTGTAACCAATGAGAAAAATGAGCTGATTCCACACGAACCGTCACGAGGTTGCTTGGATTTGCATGGATTACGAAGCTAAATGAAGCCACAAGAAAAGATCACTACCTATCCCGTTTATTGATCAAATATTAGATAGATTGGCTGGGCAAAAGTACTATTGTTTCCTTGATGGGTACTCTGGGTATAACCAAATAGCCATAGCTCCCGAAGACCCGGGGAAGACTACTTTCACATGTCCGTATGGGACATATGCCTTTAGACGGATGCCATTCAGGTTGTGCAATGCACCCGCCACATTCCAAAAATGCATGATAGCGATCTTTCACGACATGGTGGAGGATTTCGTCGAGGTATTTATGGATGATTTTTCTATTTTTAGGTAATTCGTTTGCTACTTGTTTGCGGAACCTTGACGAGTGTTGGTTCGGCGTAAGAAGAATCTAACCTTGTACTCAATTGGGAGAAGTGTCATTTCTTAGTCAAGGAGGGCATTGTTCTTGGCCATAGAGTATCTTGCAAGGGATTAGAAGTTGATCGAGCTAAGATCGAGGTTATTGAAATTACCACCACCTGTGTCAGTGAGTGTTCGCAGTTTTCTCGGGCATACGGGGTTCTCTGACAGTTCATCAACAACTTCTCAAGATTTCTAAGAAGTAGTTATGCAAATTATTAGAAAAGGAGGTGAAGTTTGATTTTGATGATGATTGTGTTAAAGCATTCGAGGAGTTGAAGCAGAGATTGGTAAAAAGCACCCATCCTTATTTCTCCGGATTGGGAACAACCATTTGAACTGATGTGTGATGCGAGTGATGTGGCGGTAGGAGCCGTATTGGGGCAGCGGAAGAATAAAATCTTTCACTCTATTCACTATGCAAGCAAAACATTGAACACGGCCCAAAGTAATTATACAGTCACAGAAAGAAAGAAATGCTGGCATGGTGTTTGCTTTGATAAATTCAGATCTTATTTGGTAGGTTCTCGAGTAGTGGTGTATACGTCATGCGACGATTTGGTATCTTTTTAACAAAAGATGCAAAGCGAGTTGATTAGGTGGATCTTGTTTCTTTGGAAGAGTTTGACTTAGAAATAAGAGACAGGAAGGGAGCGAAAATCAAGTGGCAGATCACCTATCGCGATTGGAGAGCGGTCGCACGTGAAGGAAGGTGACAGTATCAAAGAGGTTCCGGATGGCGGCTCTTGGCAATAGGAGAAGCCGAGGAGTCCCATGGTATGCGGACATAGTAAACTTATTGGTGAGTGGAGTCCTATCCACGAGGCTACGGATCAGCAAAGAAAAAAAATTGCGGCATGATTGTCGGCATTTCATTTGGGATGAGCCATATTTGTTTAAGCAGGGACCGGATCGGGTGATGAGAGGTGCATCCAGGAGAGCCTAATTGCGGAGGTTTTGAGGAGTTGTCACTCCTCACTATATGGAGGAGCACCACGGAGGTGAGAGGGCCACAAGGTACTACAGTCGGGGTTCTTTTAGCCTACGCACTGTTCAGAGACTCTATGGCATAAGTCAAAATGTGCGATAGATGTCAAAAGGACAGAGCACAATTAGTAGGAGGCAAGAGATGCCATGCGAAATGTACTCGAAGTGGAGGCTTTGATGTATGGGGCATCGACTTCATGGGCCCATTCCCATCATCATTTGGTAATCGTTACATCTTGGTAGCTGTGGATTATGTATCAAAGTGGTGGAAGCAATAGCTTGCCCCAGAAATGACAATAAGGTGGTAACAAAATTTGTTAAGAAACACATCTTCACAAGGTTCGGGACACCCCGAGCCATTATCGATGGAGGAGCCCACTTTGTCAATGCAAGCAGTATTTGCAGTGTGAGTGAACGTCACTAAAGAAATTTGTGACATCATCCTGAAGCTGATGACGAAATTGGAGTTCAGAGAACAGTAAGAGCAGGTTATTCAAAAGACATGAATTGATGCTAACGCAGCCGTTTAGTCAAACAAGAAGCTGATGATGTGCGTTGGGCATGCAGGCGCTGCAGGAACACAGTTGGGACCTCTGCCCTTGATTGATTTAGGAAGCTGTCAATACCTGGAACTGGGAACATGAAGGCTTTCTGGGCTTGTGAGGAAATTTGAATATGGTTTGATTTTACTTGGGTAAGAAAGGCTGTGGCTTCACGACAGAGCTGGCGGAGTTTTGTTGGCATACTTATGAAAGTGCCGTGTTACAAAAGAGACAAGCGAAAGGTGGCTGGCTGGCGTGAATGATTTTATGTATCTTAAGAACAGGGCCAGAAAGTGCTGCTGCTCTTCAACTCCATTTCAGAAATTTGTTTCAGAAAACTAGATTCCAAGTAATTCAAGGGCGGTTTAAGAGTGGTGAGATGGCCACGCCCAAGGTGGTAAAGTTGTGTAGAAGATGTTCCAGTTCATGGTAAAAATGGACATGAGTGTAGCCTCTTTTTGGAGTGAGGATGAGCATGGTGAAACGTCGTCACCCTGGGGGCAAAAACCAAACCTAAACAGCGATAGAGGCAAAGGTTAGTGACAGAGCATGGAGGCATGTGGAGTGTTGTTTGTAATGCGTTGGCACATGCAAAGAAGAAAAGAAAGAATTTTTTATTTTAATTCAATTTTTTAATCTGTTTTTTTAAAAATAAATATTGTATTACTCATTTGGAATTCTAACCAAATTTCTTGTTGTAGATATAAATACAGTTGGTCAGAGAAAAATGCAAGGAATGCAAAGGAAAAGCTGAAATTTGAAAGATTTGGTAGCCAGCGGTGAGCTCTTTGATAAACCGTGTCAGGAGAGACCTCCGCACATTACCTCATGGCGGTGAGGCAAAAATGAATTTTGATTCCAGAATGCTGCGATGGCTTCAGTCACGGAGGAGACATACGTTGCCTCGTGAGGCGTTTGAGAATATTCAATAGTAAGTCACACGGAGTGCAGGCGCATTACATGAATCTCCCACTTTTTTTAACCCAAATCCCTCTAATTTTTCTGTTTTCTCCACATCATGTGACCAAGCCAAAAGTCTCCTCAGCATTGTCACATTATAATTTGTATTATTTCATCAGTTTTCTTTAGGTTCTTCCATTTAAAGGTATGTTCATCCACTTATATCTTATTTTTAAAATTAAATTCCATAGATTTTGACATAAAGGTATGAATAATCTTGCTTCAGGCTGAAGTGGAGCAGTTATTCAAGTATTAATTTATATGTATGGTATCCTTGATGAGTATAGATGATAGCTTGTGTGCTTGGAGTTGCCAAATTTGTGAAAATTCTTCTAGTTTGGGGAATTGAACATGAAAATGGGGAAACTTATTGAATTGCGATCATGTGTGGTTTATGTATGTTTGGTGAAATAGGTTGTTTATATTATCTGTATAATATGAAAAAACCAAATAACTGAGATTTTGGAAGTAATAATGGCTGTGTATGGGTAGAATACTTATGGTTTGTACCAGTCACCTTATTTGTTTATTGTTTTTCTTTCTTTGTTGTCCAGTGCTCTGTGGCAAAATTATGATCGTCGGTAATATTGTGGAATTAAACATGCAGTGAGTGTGCAGTTGGGAACTATCTTCAGGCTTATTTGAGGAATGCACAAGGCAATATTGTTTGTGTTGTTAGTTGTTCTAGTTTTTCTTAGTTTTGAAATTAGGAACAAATATGATCTGGCCAAAATGCTAAAATGAGGGCTACAGAAGACTAAGTGTGGGGTGGCCGAGCCAAACCCAACCTTGGTAAAGCTAATTAGACATTGGGACTGTCATTTTTTTCTTTGTGGGGACAATGGCAGCCGGGCGGAACAAAGGTAGAGCGCATCAACATCAGGCGCCGGGAAGAAAACAGTTGGGTAGAACGCTTAGTCAATGCACAGCGGTTCCACGCGGCCCGGCGCGCAAATATGGAACGGATGGGTGACCGGAAGGAAGAAGTGGTACACAAAGCACAAGGAGAATAAATACTTCCCGAGCACATTGCACGAGACCCGTTGGCACGGAGTTCCCCGTATGGTACACCGGATTGACAGCTATGCATTTTGCGCTTCATTTTGTGAGCCCAAGGAGTGCAATCTGCACTTAATTCGGGAGTTCTATGCCAGCGGAACACGGCGCTCGGGAGTCACACCATCAAGATAAGGGAGCCAGATTGTCACACTTAGGCCTCACCACCTCAATGCCATACTAGGGGCACCAAAAACACGGATGCCCACGTACTCGGCGATTTGAATATCACTCCACCCTATGCGGATATCGAGACGCGCATTGTAGTGGAAACCCGGTCTACAACCTGTTGGACGAGCACAAGGAGAGGGCTATCACTGCCCTATTCACAGATGAACAGGAAGCAGGATCTGGCTAAAAATTGTTGCTCTGTTTGATTAGAGTGCACATGATGGATGTGACACGGGATCGTGTATGCTAGTGTATGCCCTGATGAAAGGGAGTGCGGAGATTAATGTGGGCGGTGATCATATCCGCCATGAAGAGAAGCCGGTTGCATCAAGGGCACAGGTGCGGGTTCGGCGGGCTCGCCCGGCTACGTTCTGCGAGGGCCTTGAGTCGAGAAGAGGCCCTAGACTACATTCCAGATGGAGCGAGCGTGCCATAGATGTTACAAAGCTAAGGCACCCGACACCACTCACGGGCCAGTTCTTACATTAGCCGAGCGACATGCTCAGGATGACCAATATATGTCCCGCATGTTGGGATCCGAGATACTCCGGCTACGCATAGGCGGAGACCGGCAACGGAGGACGAGATATGGCAGCTGAGCTTCGTTACCTTTTTGGCAAAAATGCCGGGGCATTATGTCGGGTGGGCCCAGCTTTTGTAGGAACCTGTGGATGATGATGTCCCCACTGACGAGGAGACACGTCGCGAGGATTCCGATGTTGAGTCGGAGGAGGACGATGGTAAGGGGAATTCGAGACATGGGGGCGAGGCGCGGCACAGCGAAGAAGTGGAGTACTTTGGTGATCGGGGTTTCACCACCCACCTTTCTGTTTGTGATTGTATGAACACTGGGGATAGTGTTCGATTTTAAGTGTGGGGTGGGAGTAGTTAGGTAGTCTTGAATTTTGTGCTTGTCTTGTACATAATCGCATAGTACATTGTCCACATTCTTTGTGTGTGAATTAATGTGACACCTGTTTTGATGTATGTTCGCTTTGTAAATCTTTTTGTTGTGAAGCTATGTGTGCTATGAATGCTGTTACCAGTGTGTAAATAGTTTTTGGTCGAAATTATCGATATTTTAAAATTTTTCGTAACATTTTCACTTTTGGGTTTCTCAGGTTTTGTTTTCGGTTCTTTTGCGAGAAAAAGTCCCATTGAATCAAAGTCGTAATAGTGACCATTCCCTATGATGGATGGATGACGACCGTCTTAATAGAAATGTAGTCGATAGGAAGTAGTTATTTTAAATTTTGGTGTTGGCTGCTGTATCACATGCATGTGCTACTGTAAGCTACGACATCTTGGTTACGTGTTGTACATAATATTTATCACGCAAAGATGATTCGTAGAAAGCATGCAAATTTTTATACATATGTGGAGGCGGCACGCCATAGAACTTCGATTCGGTGTGATAGAGGCTTAATGTTGAATTCTGTAATTAGCTAATTAAAGAGTCGGTGAAGTCGTCTTAAGTTGAGCATGTGCATCGAGTGTATAGTGAGTTTTGGTTATTCAATGCTATTGTGGAGTGTCAAGAACTTGCACATTGTGTGTATGAAGAAGCGAAATGAAGGAAGTGTAATGTAGGAAAGGAGTAGGCGTTTCTTTGTTTAACCAAAAGTTTTCTTGTTTTTCCTTTTCATATCCACCTTGAAGATTAAATCAATTTAGCCCATTGAGCCTTTAGCCCGTTATAATTTTTCTTCTTTTGTCGAAAAGGTGTGAATCAGTAACCCCTTCTTTTCTTGGTCCGTAAACCAAATCAAGCTCTTAAGCGCTCAAAGAAAATATAATTTTCCCATAGTGTAAAGTGAAAGGAAAAGAAAGAAAGGGAGAGAGAAAAAAAAGAAAAGACGAAGAACATAGAAAAAGAGTCAAGGTTATGCGTGCAGATTAAAAGGAAATAAAGTTGTATAACTTATCTTTGTATTTAGTCTGGTGTGTTAAAAGAAATGGGTGACAAAATAAAAGATGGACTTCAAGAAAAGGAGGAAGGAAGAAAATATGTCAGAGTGTGATGGGATGTATTGAAAAACCGCTTAAGGAAGCTAGTTGCTAATATTGGTTAGCCCGGTATATACTAGTTCCATAGCTGACATTACAACCCCTAAAGTCTCGTGATCTTATATTACGCGTCCTTATATTAGTGGAGTAATACACTTGAGGCAAGCCTATGGTTCATGACACGATACATGTGAATTCTTTTGGGAGAGAGAGTGAAATTGTGTGTACATGCCCTGCATGAAATGATTTAGAGTTCATGTGATCTAAAAGTGGAAATTCTCTTGTGATGTGAGGCGCATGCTTGATGAAAGAATGAGAAATTCATTATGTCGGATATCTTAGTCCCAGCTAATTTGCATGAGTTTACCAATTTCGAGAGTCGATTCTTGAGCTAGGAGGTCTTGATTTATTAAGTGTCATTGTAATGATGATACTATGCATGTTTTCTTGATGATTTGTTATGAACATAATCGGTATAACCGTAGCTCGGATTGTCGAGCCAAAGTAGCCATGATGGAATATCAATTTCATGAGGTGTATGAGTATTGTTCGAGGACGAACAAGATTTTAAGTGTGGGGGTAGGTGATCAGGGGGCATATTTATGGCAAATTGATACTCAAATGCATAGCTTTTTGCCTTGTTTGTCCAACAATGTGTGTACATTCTCATATAATTGTGGAAGTGTGATTTTATACTAACCAACATGATTAGCGTTATTTTGCAGGAAAAACACACTTTTTATGGAGTTAAGTTACATGTTGGGAGAAATCGGAGATGGACTCGGGAATGAGCAAGGAAGCAGGTGGAGAAGCAAAGAATTCAAGGGCTCCGCGATGGAGCGGTGACACACTGCCATCGCGGATGCATTAATGCAGGAGCTATAAATTCAAGAAATTCCAGTGAGGGTCCGCGATCAAGCCGTGGCACGTTGGAATTAATTTCCCAGACCTTGACATTCCAGTGAGGGTCGCGATTGCACGTGGCACGCTGGGCATGCTCCGGCGTTGCATGCCGTGCCACGTTAGAAGCAATTACCTGGGCAGCCAAATTACAGAGAGCCTCCGCATTTGAACCGTGTCACGGAGTGCATTGCTCCGTGACCGTTGCTTGTTATTCCGGGAAAAATTATCCCTAGTATAAATAGAACACTTAGGTTCATTTTTAATTATTCTGACTTGGTGGAGCAAGAGCGTGGGTTACGAGGCAGTTATGAGGACGAAAATTCTTAGGGTTTCTCTTTTTATCCCTTTCTTCTTTCTTTCAATTGTTTGCATGATTTCCATTTCATTTAATGATGTTCAATCCACAAATGAATGGCTAATTTAACTTTCTTGCTGAGGTTATGAATTGTTGTATTGAAATGTAATTATTGATTATCTGGTTATTTCATCTTTTCTTCTATGGTTGTTCTATTTAATTCTTGTTCTTACTACGTTAATATCGGCCAATGTTAATGTAAATCCAAAAGTCAGTTTCACCCGAGGAAGGGCAGAAATTGAAAGTTGTGAATTAATAGGGTATGATCTTTTCTTGGTTTGGGAAGAGTAGGAATTGAGTTGCTTCAGGATAGAAATATACCTGAAAGTCGTATTAGTCAAGTGTGGAATCGGTTTTTGTATGGCTAGAACATGAATTTCTTCCTATCACAGAAATGTAGGTGGAAGGTTTATGATTCTTAAGTTGGGTTAAATACTTAATCCATAGGCATAAGTTCCGACTAGCAACCGGAGAAAGAGAAACCATATATCGATATTTGATTTCTTTACATGTTTGTTTTAGCCTCGGCATGCTCCATTCCTGTAGTTCGGACTCAATTGTATAAATATCTTACTTCTAGTATAAAAATAGTTTCAAAATATAAAAACTCTTCTTTACACTGTTGTCTTCATTATTAAGTTATAGTAAATTAACACTCGAAAGGTTTTACCCCTTGATCCGAGTCATGTGGGTTCGACATTCAGTTCTTAAAAGAGCCGCATATTACTTATTACAACTCGTACACTTGCGGGCTCATCGGAGTCTCCAAATCTTCAGGCGAATACCACCATTTCTAGCTCTAGGTCATGTGTCGAGGTAATTTTTCGTGAGTCTTAAGCAGCCTCGAGGCATGCGCTTATTGACTTTACCGTGTTGCATCAACACACAACCAGACCAACCACTGAAGGCATCACAATACACAACGGAGCTCTGTGCCCTCTGTTGAAGTATCATGCGGGAGCTAAAGTGAGTCGAGTCTTTAACTCCTAAAATCTATTCTCACAAGCATCCAACCACTTAAATTTGACCTTCTTTTGTGTCAACATAGTTAATGGTGTTGTGATGGATGAAAATCCCTCTATGAACCTCAAATAGTAGCCAGCTAAATCTAAAAGCTTTTAATATTAGTGGGATTCGGCTGGTCTAGGCCAATTCTTCACCGCCTTATTCTTTGAGAGTCTACCTGCACACCCTCGCTAGACACCACATGACCCAATAATGCTACTGAGTTCATCAAAAACTCACACTTGCTGAATTTAGCGATAGTTGATTATCCTTGAGAGTCTACAACACAATCCTCAAATGAGCGGCATGCTCCTCCTTTCTCAGAGAGTATATGAGGATATCATCTATGAAACAATGTGAACATATCCAAATACTATTTGAACACCCTGTTCATCAAATCCATAAAAGCTGGGAGAATTTGCTAGTCCAAAGATAACTGAAACTCATAGTGACCACAACGAGTTCTAAAAGTTGTCTTGAGTATGTCACTCTCCTAACCCTTAGCTAATGATAGCCGGATCTAAAGTCTATCTATGAAAATCACTTAGCATCTTGGCGCTATTTAAACAAGTCATCAATCCTGGGGAGAGGATACTTATTCTTGATCATGACCTTGTTCAAGTGTCAATAATCAATACACATCGGAAGAGCCATCCTTCTTCGAAAAAAAGAGAAGCTGGAGCACCCCATAGGACATACTAGGCCTATTTAAACCCTTATCTAAATGATCTTTGAACTGCTTTTTCATCTCTTATAGCTCAGTTGGAGCCATGCTGTAAGGAGGAATGTATATGGGTTGCGTACGAGGAGAAGGTCAATACCAAATTCAATCTCTCACCAGAGACTCGGGCCCATGGTAGATCGTTCGGAACACCTCCGGATACTCACATACCACAGGAGCTGACTGAAGAGTTAGGGTCTTAGACATAGAATATTTAACCCAAACTAGATGGTATACACACAACACTTGAAGATCATTTTTTTCTAGCCTTAATATAGGAAACAACGCGACCGGTAAACACGGTAAAATACCCTTCCATTCTAGGACTAGTTTACCCGGAAATCGAAACTCTATCCTTACGAGTTCTACAATTGACTGAAGGATAGCAAGAATGCAACCATTCCATACCAAAGTTAACATTAGATTTGGTCATATATAAATCCACTAAGTCACCCGAGGTAACTTTTTGTGTCGTGATAGAGTGAATTTATGTATACCCGTCGAGCTAAAACTTACTCACCAACCAGAGTAGAGACTGAGAAGGGTTTTGAAAGGATTTCGGGACTGACATTGAAGCTAACCACAATATAGGGAGTCACAAAGGATAATGATAGCCTTGAACAACAATGAATAAACATGAAGAAGGAAAAGTTGTAAAATAAAAATGACTACATTTGCTTAGCACTCGTACTCTTGATGGGATGAATGTGCGTAAAACCTGTTCTGGCGTTGTTCGAGCTGCACCATAAGAGGTACCTTTGTTGAGAGATCTTGGGTTTGCTGAAATAGTGGCCAATACATGGACTCTACCGTCATCTTGTCTAGCTGAAGGATAATCCCTAAGCATACATCTGAGATCCATACCCGAAGAAAACAGAAGCCAACCCAAGCACTCTGCGGGGTGCTTCTTACCACACTTCCTACAAGATGGGAAAGTGCGCTCCCCTATCATCCTTCTCGAATCCCTAGATCCTGATTCTATGGATCTCTGATATCCCTCAAGGCCTAGATGGAATGCCTGGATGATGATGGATCCTGAGGTGATGACCTCTAGTGGGGCGAGGGTGATGTCCTCCACGGATCTCTCACGGGGTACCCGCAACTCCAGTCCTGAACCTCTTAGCCTCTCTCTCTCTTTTTCCTTCATATTGTTCTACCACTATCTGCTGGGCATATAACATTAGTCAGGAGATATCTATATCACGAATATATGCTTAAGCAGTCCTGCACTTCTTGACCAATGAATTCACAATCTTATGGAAAAATTTTCTTATATGAGCCCTCGGATCGGCAACCATCTCTCGAATATACTTGGACAGCTGGGTAACCAGGGCATACTCCTAAACAGTGGTATCATTTGCATACTTCAGATTGACGAACTTGGCTGCCTTTACTTCCCTCAACTCTCAGAGGAAGAATCAATTTAAAAAGACATAACAAACTCATTTCCAACCAGCGGAAGCCACTGCTTCCTATTCTCCTTTCATTAGCCGAACCATATGTGAGAAGCTCTTTGGATGACAGAGACAAGTCTGTTGCTTTCTCTCCTGAAAGACTCATAACCTGGGTAATCTTTTGTACCTCCTCAATAAATCCTATGGGTCCTTGTCACTTTGACCAATGGAACTCAGGTGCATTTATCCTTTCGAGATCTCACTCTCTAGCCGTCGCCACATTCCCATTTTAGTTCACATGAGCCATAACTTGTTCGTTGACTGCGCGGTCATGGCCTATGCCCCCAACATCTGAAATACATCCCTGAACTCAGCATAAGAGTAACTGCTCGGAACAAGTGATCGGCTAGAGCTAGTGGGATTGCTGATGTCCATATCCATTACCATTTCCATGGCCATTGCCGTTGCTATTTCTTCTTCCGATGACTCCGCAAGGAGGTATATTTCTGTCACGTATAGCATGTGTTAGAGGGATAGAGAGAATTAACTCCATCATACGACTTAAATTATGAAAGGAAATTTCCTGAAATGTTTCATAGCCTCTTCCCTATAAGTGGCCTTACGCTTGATGAGTTGGTAATTTACCAACTTATTAGGCTAAGCATGAGCTTTGCTTGGTTATCTACTCATTTAGGAAGGTTTTACACCCTTTCTCTTTAGTTTGTGTAGGTATTGGACTTAAATAGATAAAGCGAAGATTGGATAAAAAGCATAGAGATGAGAAAAGAGGACCTGCACATCACAGGAGGACACCTGTGAAACACAGGTCAAACATAGAAGTGCACTGGTCTATAGATAAAAGAGTACCTATGAAACACAAGTTGCAAATGTTGGGCACAGCCGGAGTGTAGTCGACCTGCCGAGACATTTATTCCCACGAGATGGGTACTGCGAAATGCGAGTGCCTACCATAGTAAGGCCGCGATGAAGAGGATAAAATAGTCCATATTTGACAGACATTTTGGAAGCTGCTGAGGAAAAATGGGGAAAATTCACAAGAAAGAGGAGCAGACTTTCCTAATTGACACACCTTTTGTAGTAGAAGGCAGTTGCTTAGAGGACATTTCATATTGTATTGTCAAATTTCAAAGAGAGAAAAAGAAAAGATGAGAGCTTTTCTTCATCTTCTTTTCCTTCTTAAAAGGTAAACATTGTTTGAAGTACAACCTTGAGCTTGTAATTTACTCTTGATGATGAATGATATGATTTATTTATTTATATAATCTCTTTTCTTCATCTATGGTAGCTAAACATCTTTCTAGGGGTGTGGGCATGGTAGGGGGATAAATTGGATTGGGTGTGTTCCTAGTTTAATCTTGAAATTACTTATTTAGCATAAATATATTCTGAATTATAATTGAAATATTCATAGTTGCATATATGGGTTGTTCTTAGAAGGAACAAAACATGGTGAGAAAACAATGATGGATAATTTGGGGTGTTGATTATGTAGAGTTGGGCTAGGGTAGCCAAAACCTATTTTCACATACCCATTAAAGTTGAAGCTAGAAATAGTTCGATTCTTTCCCATGTTATGTGAGTTGATGTGCGTAGGACCTCGGGGTTTGAGAAACTGGGAAAAAGATACTCAAATGGTTGAGAAACATAGAGTATCACCTTGTCCACAACTATTTATGTTTGTAAGTAATGCTTTTGACTTGCTAGTTAACCCCAATCCCTTTGATGCCTCATAAGAGGACACCCCTAGACATTACTCCTTATTCTTACTTCAAAAGTTGGTTGCCTTGTTGATTGGTTATTAATTTAAATTCCAATTGTGATCTACTATCCCCCAACATTTACTTTTTCATCTTTAATGCAATGATGTGATTTAGATCAATCCGATAGACAACTTTTGTGCCATCAATCTCGATTCCCTGTGGATTCGACCCCGACTCATGAGTTTGGTAATTATTTTGCGATGATCGTTTACACTTTCTCCTAGAGAGGAGTAGATTTGGACGTCATTAATTTTTGCACGTTGTTGGGGGCAGGATTAGATAGCCCTAATTGACGTTGACTTGAATTAATTGAGCATCTTGTGTTTTTACATATGTTGTTGTTCTTGGTGTCTCCTTGAAACATTTGATATAGGCCAACACTCTCAAGAGGGTTCTGTGGATGGCCATATGGACCATGAGGATAATGATACAATGATACTTGACATAGCTTGGGCTATTCGCACACACCGTACGATAGGAAATGTCGTGTGCCACATGATGAGCACTATGCTCCAATTTTCTCAGATGAAAGGGTTATTTGGAGGTCATCCTAGTATGAAGCCAAACGCCACCTTGAAATTTCCTTGAGATATGCCAACCCTTAAACATTACCAATATTAGCTAAGAGTCAATCGGACAAAGGCTCTTCAATTTTCCTTGATGGGAGAAGCTACTATGTGGCTAGAGGAGCTTCCTCACAAATTGTATTACTACATGAAGGGCTTGGAAGAAGCTTTCATAGATAGGTTCTTCCCTCCATCGAGGATGTTGCGGTTGAAGATGATATTACAAACTTGAAAAATCCTGAGTGAACCCTTACATGAACCATGGCTTCGATTCCAAGAAGAAGGAAGTGGCCTTATGTCCAAACCACGGGCTATCGGATAGAGTGCTACTTTAGAGTTTTGCTGATCCTTGGATTCCATTAATAAGTTAGCGGCCAATAACGTGGCCAGTGGATCCCTCATGGGCCAAACTTATGAAGCTCTTTTGGATAGGATGACCAAAACAAATCGAGGCACGACACACTAGGGAGGCTAGAAGTACCCTCAAGTGGTGTTGTTCTAGCCTTGTGACTGCAAACATGAGGAAAAGAGATGAAGAGAGAGATGAGACCTAGCAAGTGATGACCCATATTGAACTAATTACAAAGCATATTGTGGGACCAGGTCCAAGAATATCAATACCGATGAGGACTCAAAGTCCTATGCAATATGAGGTGAAGCTTCCATAGCCCAAGTATGAGGAAGACTGTTAATTCATGGTGGGTCAAATGGGGGGTTCTCGCCTGGGATATCAAGGTGCCAACGAAGGCCCTTGGCGCCCATGGGAAGAGAATCAAGGTTGGAGAAACCGTTATAACCAAGGGTGGATTTATAGAAAATGAAAGATGGGAAATGTTAGGCCAAAAAAACCATGATGGGCAACGTGCTAGAAGCTCGAACCCATATGTTGACCCTCCTAAGGTTGAAAACTCCCAAATGCAACCCAGAGTGAGTGATGTTACAAAACTCCAAGATTAAGGAAATGTTGCATAGAGTGCTAAAAGAGGTTGAATCTATGGATAGTAGAGTAAAAGGAGCTAAAAGGGGAGGTTCATGACCTCGCCCAAATAGTGAGTTCACATTCAACTTCTATTAAACACTTAGAAGCTCAAGTAAATCGCATCCTCAAATGAACCCCAGCATGAAAGGGACCCTCCAAGTGACACAATGGCTAATCCCAAGAAGGACAATCATTGTATGGACATTATCAAAAGGAGGAGGGTGTTGGTTGATGAGGCGTTAAGCCCAAGAATGTGGCCCCAAAACAAAGTGATGTGAGTGATGAGGTGCCAAAGCACTATATTGTGTTGATGAAACTAAAGAACTTGAAGGGAATTGAAGTTGACCCTGAAAAGGCTATTGACGAGAAAGAAGAAAACAAGGAGGTTTCTACTAAAATGGGCCAGGGCCTAATATTCCACCTCCTTATTCTCGGTGGCTAGCAAAGGAGGACAACTAGTTTCGGAAATTTGTGGAGATTTACAGCAAGTTGTCCATAAACATACAATTGGTGTATGCGTTACTTCAGATGCCTGTCTTCACGAAGTTTATAAAGTGCGAAGAAGAAGAAAGTTGTGGATACGAGTCACCGAGAGGTGACCGCATCATTGTAATCTGATGATGGAGAGCATGTGATACCAAGAGAAAGGACCCCCAAAGCTTTTACCATTCCTTTGCACCATTAGATTGTTGTTTCATTTTCAAAAAGGCTTTGTGTGACCTCGATGCAAGCATAAATTTTATCCCTCTTATCATTTTCAATAAGTTAGGTATGGGAAATCCCAAGACTATTATTATGAGGCTATTTATGGCGGATAGGTCAATCAAGAAACCGTGAGAGCGTTAGAAGATGTCTTAGTCGAGTGGACAAATTTATCCCTCAACCCATTTGTCGTATTCGATTGCAACATGAATGTCGAGGTGCACATCATTTTGGGAAGCCATTACTAGTCACGGAAAACGTGTGGATGGAGTTAGGGAGCTGAAGTTTTAGAGTGAGGTGTGTGAAGTCACCTTAAATTAATATGTCAACCTGCAAAGACCCGGATGAATACAAGGTGATAGCGGTCATGGCCAAGAGGAGGAGCAAGAAGAAGTTTTGTGAGATTGAGGTGGATTCGAAGGATGACCCTATGGAAGTATTGATGGTGGTGATAGATCTAATGTGTGCAAGGCGTTAAATAAGGAAGTGCTTCTTGAGAAGAAACCTAGTGTTTTTACTTTGATGCTTTGATGTATGTTTTTTTTGATTTTATAGGAACATTGGATGAGAATCAAGTAAAGAAAAACAGGGTAAGTCCCCCTTATACTTGAGAAACGCATGTACTCATGGTTAAGATACAACAAAAAAATGAAGAGAAGCGAAAGATTGGGAAGAAAACAAGCGCCCCCTCGCCTCACCTATGAAACGCAGCTTCCAACTCGCAAAACGCCGGTCTGGTGCAACCCACATGAAGAGTACCTAGGAAAATAATGAGCAAAAGGGTGATGAACAATGAACCACCTTCGAAACACAGATGGAAATCTGTGACACAACTTCAAATTGTAATTCATGAGGCGTGAGTGGGCAAAATGATAGTCACTTACCTTTGGGAAGCTGTTCGAAATGCGGTATACACCTGCGGTCGAAGGTCCAACGCAGGTGCAAGTAAATACTTTCATTTAAAATATTGACCAACTCGTTAGCTAACCTAGCCACTTAATATTACCCAGTTGAATGTTTTAACATTTCCCAAGAAATCACCTTTTCTTTAACTTTTCACCTTACCCAATAATTCAACCCTATAACCCCTCAATCAATCACCCCTCCATCTTCCCCGACACCACTTTCCCGCATTCATCTTCCCCATTAAACCACAATACTTCAACTTCCCCCTACACCTATAAAAACTACATTCCTTTACCACTTACTTCAACTCACGATCTCTCCCTACACTCTCACTAAAGAAAAAAAGAAGTCAAGTATTTGTGCTAGCCATTGTTACACAAGCTTTCAAGTCATAAGCTCTTTGCCTTTCTCTCTACTCAATTGGTGTGTATGCTCACTATTCTTTTTTTTTATTGGGATTTGAAGATGATTAGTATAAAGGAAAGCATGATAATTTCAAAACTTTCTTAACCCATGTTCTCCATTGCAATTTTGTGTTTTTCGCTTCTTAAATAATTTTATTTTTGTGGGATTGGCGGGGAGCAGAATTGCATAATGTGGGTTTGCTTGTTTATTTTCATGGTGTTTCTATATGAGGAGTTTATATTTCAGAATCTTAGTTGGGGGTGAAGTTTGAAGTAACTCTTTGTGTGCTTGAAATGCACATTTTTTCCTAATGATAGATAGGTTGACGTCTTTCTTAAGGGAAAATCATCATTTTATTCTTTTGTGCTACTTGTAGTGGGTAAAAATGTGATATGTGGTGGAGTTGAGTACAACTTTTTTAGTTCTTTGCAAAAATTTAGACCCGAAGAAATTCGATATTAGCCACGGCCATATACCTGCGAGTGGCAGGTAGGGTTCTGTGAAACGCAGGTTGAGGCACAGGGGTGGATTGAGGCTTTAGGCCATTCCCACCAACCTGCACTACACCTATAGGTTGCGGATCAAGACACACTTAGCAGGTCAAACATAGAGTGCAAGTCCAGTTGGCCTAGTTTTCTACCTCACTCACAGTACTCACCTGCGCTTTTTGTCTCCACCTGCGTTTGGTAGGTGCAGCGCCGGTGTGCCCAAATGTAATTTTGAACTTGATGTCATCAACTTGTATTTTTATTTCTTAGCTTACTTTATTGGTTTCTTTTACGTTTCTATTTATAAAAACACAAAAAAAATGGTAGCTTGTTGAACTAACATTGTATTTGTAGAATCATGACTTCTTCAAGGCAAGTCAACATAGGAAAAACCCTTCTTAATCCAAGAGCAAAGGAAGGGGAAGGCCAAAGCAACCTACGACCTACGACAACACTAGGAGGCAATCATCTTTTTGTGCCCGACATGAAAGCTCATTATTTCATATGCACAGGAGGTCTTTCACCATGAAAGAATTCGACTTAGGTAGGGGAATGGAATTCCCCAACATCACTGCTCAATTCAATGACGAGTAGTGCCACGACTCGAACGAAGGCCTAGATCGTAACACGGGACAAGAAGGATCCCCGAAGCCCTAAGTCGACCCATGGCACAAGCATAAATCTATTCAATTAAAGAAACTAAATAATCAACAATAGAGTCATAGAGGAAGCCTGAACCCAAAGTTAACATCAGAAAACATAATCGAGGCTGCGTACATACATATGTACGAATAGCCTCTAAACATGTCAATTGATGGGACAAGACCCCAACTAACTCAATAAAACTAAAAATGAAATACATATATGAAAACTGAATAGTCTAGTCCTCAGGAGATCCAGGACTCACCAACACGAACAATGTAATCTCAAAAGTCGGACTAAGGGCGGGGTTGAACGACAGCGGGTCCTATATCATGAAATGATTCCAGCAAGAGTATGCGGTGGTCGTGGAATGTATCGAGTATGAAAGGTAAGTAAAACCGCTAAAGTAAGTAAAATAATTTAAAGACAATGCATTAAGTAAAACATAATCATCAATAATTTGAGAGTAGGTCTTGCATCATTCTTTCTAAAATCATGACCTCTTCATAACATGACATAACATAACTTCATAACATCATAAAGATCGATTGAATCAAAGCTGAATTCTGACATTTATAAGAAATGCTGAGCATAGTCACAACTTCTTTAGAACATGCATTTACATAAATTCATGAGTAATGAATATGCATCTATGAAACCAAACAATGGAGACTCATCTTTTAACCAACATACCACGATAGAGTTACGTAGTCCCAGCTATCACACTCAAGTGGGAACAGCCGTCCAAAGCCTTGCTAGGGCTAGGGACTGATACCATGATATCAAATATCAAGATCATGGGCCATTAGGAAGTAGGATAGCTCACAATGGAGGTCCCAAGTAATATACAATAGTATCAACCTATGTTGGCGCATAGTTACGAGGCATAGGGTGATCAGACATTCTTCACAAATTTGTGAACACTACTCCCAAAAACATGCATATGCTCTACATCGTTTTACAATGAAGCTCAATATACGTATATTGGCGAGCTTAATCAATCAAATACGCTCTCAACATAAATCATGCATATGAGAAGCTTTAGTTCAAAATATACCACAAGCTGAAAATATAATTGGGAGTCTTCTATCCAAAACAATGTGGTAAGCTTAATTTGGGAAAATCATCATTCATACTTAACATGTGGGCATTGCACAAAGCTTTATCATTCTTGATAACACTTAAATTCGTACGAAAATATCATTGTAAACATGGGTAGATTTAGAACATGCTTTTCATCATAATACCTCATCATTATCATGCATTCATCATAAATATCCTCTTTTATGAACATCTCATCAATGAGCTTTTAAATTTATAAAGATATATTATAGTTTTAAATTAAAAACATTATAAAAATTGCACATGCTTTGTAATTCGATATAGAAATTCCATAGTCAAATCATACCCGTATACGAAATAGAAGATTCATGCATTTGGGTTAAAACACCATAGATTAGACATGGAAGAAGGATTGGGTATGGGTATGAAAGAAATGCATTCAAAACCCTACATACACAGGTGAGATCAAATTTCAACACTAATTTGAAAGCCCAAGGGAAAATTGATGAAGAGCTTGAGAACTAGCTTGATGCTCTTAAATATTCCTAACTTTGCATGCATGAGAATGGGCAGGTTAGGAGGGCTTAACCTACACCCAGCATACTCATGGAAATAACATAAAACTACGTAGTTTAGGGCCTTAGAGTATAGGAATGATGAAAATATCCTTAATGGTTACCTGAAAAATGCTTGGACAATCCAGTATGCGTACCAATGAGTACGTTGGAGGATACCACGACTCGTGGTATCAATGCGTCACCTGAACTGCCAAGTCCTAATCTCTATATTTAATCCATGACTCCACAATATGAGTCGGCCTTCCATCTAACAGGTCGTTGGTTCGTCGTTGTTTGCCTCTTGAAGATCCTGAACCTTCCCACAACGAACCTCACCACGACTCGTTACTTAGTCCAATGAGTCATTGTTTCCTTCTAACCTAGGTCCACTTAAAATTTACATATTCCCCTACAATGAATCATGACCACGGATCATTACATCTCTGGCAGATTCATTAGGATAACCTATTACATCCCCAAATGTCAATGTTAGAGTACCCACCACGATTACAAAAATGACTCATTTTCCCAATAATAGTCATTCATCACCCGTTATTTCCACTTTCACCAGGACTTCACTTCCCACGACTGTATCGAATGGGTTGTGTTTGGACCAATGACCCGTTAGGTCATCCGTCTTCACAACATTTTCCCCATCTTTCAGCCAACTTCCATTTTTTGATTTCGGGTCTAATCTTAGGGACTTTCGGAGTATTACTATATTATATCTCTCCGTTGGGAACATTCATTATCGAATGTTGGAAACAAGAAAATAGAGACATGCAATCATTACACCAAAATACTGATCATTTAGGCAAAACTAACGGAATGAATATCTCCGATTTAAACCACATATCTAAACTAATTTCATGATTCACATACACATCCATATAATTAAAAGAGACTTGAACACATGAACTAAACATGAAATTAAATAGAGTTTTAGGGGAAAAGCTGATACCTCAAGATGAAACTGAGCCGGTAAGAGAGAGGCCAATGTGGAGTATCTAGCCATCATATCGCTTGGCCTCCACGTGAGAATGCTCCCTGCAGCTTTATACTTCGCTACTTGAAGTTAATTTGAGTTGGTTTGTTGGCCAGGCGTAAGCAGAAGGAAATTTAATCGAACCCTTCGTTCCCCTATGTTTGTTCGTTTACTGAAATTATATGAAGGAAAATGATTTAAAACAAAGTAGGATCACTTATATACTTGGGGCATTTAAGTTGCATTTGTAGAATGTGATTTATAAGTTGCATTTGTCGAATGAGATTTTAAATCGCATTTTCCTTGAAGTAACTCCGACTTGGGCGCTTGTCAGATGTCTCCCCGGGCCCTTTTCTTGCACGTATGGCATTCTAAAAGCTATTCAGCAACATGCAAATAGGCCAAATAAGTGTCAACAACAATGTGTAACATCCTTCCCCCTTAAGAACATTCATCCTCGAATGTTAACTTACATTTACAGAAATTTTAGCCTATTCTACTTATTCTTGAAAAATTTCGGCAGAGTTTCCCCTGTAATATGGACTATTTCAAAAATCCTGGAAACATGAAAAGTCAGCGCAGGTACTCCATATAATGCTATATCATTCATTTCATAATAAACTAAAGTCAACGTCTCACTCATACACATGAATATAAAGCAAGTCATAAAACAACAATATCCAACATACCTCTAGCTGTCTAAGTCTGAAATAACTGAGGTATCTGGCTTTCATATCTTCTTCTGCTCCCCAAGTCATTTCCTCTTGGTTCTTTGTTACGCCATAACACTTTGACCGTATCTTTAGTTCTTGTCTACTTGAGGATCTGCGAGTCTATTATGGCTACTGGAACTTCTTCATAGGCCAACTTCTTTGTAACCTAAACATCTTCGGCTAGGACAATTTTGAAGGGATCTCTTATGCACTTTCTCAGCATGATTATACAAAATTAGGTGGCGGATCTGCCCAACTCAGGAAGTAGTCTCTAGCCTCGTAGCCCACTTGGCTCTTCAGATCATTAAGGCAAGCTCATAATTCATTAGGCTTATACTTTTCTTATAATCATTGCCTTGTGGAAGTGACTTCAGAAATACTAATGCTGCCACATTATAATTGTTGAATTTCTGATTTGTCATAATCTGGGTTCCGAAATTCTGCAGTGATGGTAATGTTATAACTAAGATCTGTTTCTCACCTTCTAACAGCTGTATTCAGCGATCTGATAGACCATATAAACCATTCATCAAAACTTTTGTACCTTTCTTCTCAAATCTCTCATTACCATTCTTGAGAGGTGAAACTTTACAGAAACACCTAATCACCCATTGAATTCCAAGTTTCTGCGCCGCATGTCGCAACGATTTCTGAAGAATCTGAGGCGATGTTGATGACCTACTCATCTTCCCAGAACTGCATTCTCATGAACTTCAGCCAGGGCTGATAATTGTGCCAAATCAATGTGCGTTCTGTTCTCTGCCCAAACCATTCTCGTGGAGATCACGCTCTCTATGCCTCCATTATATCTTAATATGTGGAGTGTTGAATAGTAACTGTTATTATAGGATAACTCAATGAGTGGTAAATATTTCATCGGCTACCTCAGAAATCCAAAACAAATACTCAACATATCCTCGAGCGTCTGAGTCGTGCGTTCAGCCTTTGCCCATGTACGAGGATGAAAAGCTATGCTAAGGTTAACCCTCTTGTCCCCAAGCCTCTTTAGAAATGATTGCTAGAATTTGGCGCAAACTACGCCCTACGCGGAGATGTGGACACTGGAACACCATGCAACTGACTATTTCTCTGATAACTTGGCTTTCGGCACCATTCAGCGGAAAAGGTAGCCCTTGCTGGCCCAATGGCTGATTTTTACTGTCAAAAAATCACCCGAATCGAATCATATCTCCTTTAGTGCGGGGTAATCTATACAAAATCCATATTTTCCTTCCCCCATTTCCCATAAGGCACAACTATATCTTGATTCAGTCACTGGTTTGATGTTCAGCTTTTACACCTTTAGCGGTTGGGACACTAAGCTATGAATTCAACTATCCCACTTCTTCATTCTGGCCACGTGATTTCATTTATATCATGGTACATTTCCGTCGAACTTAGGTGGAGAGATACTTGGGCATAATGTATGTCGCCCATAATCTGCTGGCGAAGCCCACAACATCTGGAGACACAGGCGATCTTTATATCACAATACCCTATCCTTGGTTATACGAAAATCTGTTTACCTCTCCTTGCTTGAACTCTGTTTCTAAGATGAATTAGGAAAGGATCTTCCACCTCCATTCCTTTCTTCCATGACTAAAGATGACACTGTGGTGTTGGATTACATCCATTTTCCTCTGACCCCGGCTGACGGCTGGCAGCTGCTTATGCAATTCCCCCAGCTTCCAATTCCCCTTTGCCACCCAGTGTAAGTATGCCAAACTCCCCATATACTTACAGCTGGGGCGTCTGCCACCATATCATTCTTTCCAGAATAGGATTTTGCTTAATATCATTTGGATGGACTCATATCCTTTCATGTAGGAGAGTCTTTGATGGGCTTTGAATTTGGATGGTCCAGGCGGGCACATGCCCACGTGGACTTGGGCACTCTTTTGGCTTCAGGATGGGATTCCCTACCGTGGGTCTGAAGCTGGCTATTAGGCACCTTTGGTCTAGGCTTTCTCAGGCCTATCAGAAGTCTGAGTTGCGTCTTGGCCCTTCTTGGGTAGTATCGAATATTCACATCATAGTTTTCACTTGGCTCTAACTAAGCGTCTTTGCCACAAGTTCGGTTCTTTGGAATTGAAGATATACTATAGGCTCTTATGATCAGTGAAAATATCCACATTGAACGCCATACAAGTAATGTCTCTATCTTCAAAGGCGTGAATCTGTGACCAATTCGAGTCATGGGTAGGATAGTTCTTTTGCCATGTTCCTCGGTTAATACGGAAGCATAAGCGGAATTACTTTACCATGTTTGCATCAATACACATCCCTAACCCCAACACCCGAAGCATCTGACAAACTGCATAACCTTATGTACTTTCTGGCAATGCTAACACTGGAGTTGATTTTAGCCTGTCTTTCAATTCTGCAGGCTACGCTCACATGATATCCTAGACCCACGACTCCAATTGAGGTTCGCAGTTTCTTGAGTTAGCGGTATGCGAAAAGATTCACGGATGAATTTTGCCTTATCAGCACCATTGACAAGAGTTGACTCAGAAGGCTCTGAAATTCCACCAGACCGGGAGGCTTCTGACCACAGTTTCCAAGTTGAAAAATAAATTGACATACGCGCGATGTTAGCCTTCTTTGGAAGGTTCAAAGAGACTATGTCATATCTTGTATTTGATGCTTTAGGTATTTGAGTTAAGGGTGTGTTACGATGCAGCAAGGTGATTGCCACATGTTTTGAGGCAGTTAAGGAAACACGAAAAAAACTACCCCACCCATGATTTAGAGTTAGGCGCGGTGGTTCATGCCTTGAAAAATGAGCATTGCCTTATGAGTGTTTCATGTGGACATCTTTAATGTTCATAAAATCTTCCGGTATATCTTCACACGAAAAAAGTAGTATCTGTGCGGTGTCATTAGCTAAATTACAAAAAAGATTAAGACGTGAACATCCATATCACCCAGGGTTGAGTTCATATTTTAGCTAATGCCCTTAGCCATAGATCCATGGGAATTCTAGCATATTTGAGGCTAGAACAATGGGAAATTATTTGAGAAATACAACGAGTTAGCTAATATAACTTGATCCGGGTAGTGGATTTGGATGATAGTGGGGTTGTAATTCAGAATACAGTAATATCATCTCTAGTTGTAATTAAAGGAGTGACAGTACGAGGACCCACAGATACTACATCCCGAGACAAGGTTCGGCGGGGGTGAACTATTAGCCTTTGAGTTAATAGAGAGACGGTGTCTTGATGTTGGAGTCGACTGTGATCGAGATGTTGCGGGGGCTTCGCTAGTAGATCATGGAAGAGGTACATTATTCTCGTTACTCTCTTCATCCAGGTTTGATGAAGATGTACCACGATATAAGGAGATACATTGGTGGCACCCAGGAGTGGGAAAGTGTAGGTTTGAGTTTGTAGCACGGTATCTAGTGTGACAAGTAAAAGCTGAACACGAGAAATCGCTTGAATTTACTCAGAAGATAGATGTACCTATGTGGAAATAGGAAGAAATAATATGGTTTTTATAGGGTTACCTTGCAGCAGGCGTAAATTCGAGAGTCCATTTGAGTCCTTTGTTGATAGATTAATGAAATTATTCCAATACTTGCCAAAGGGACTATGTTTTTCGGCGAAGATTTATTTATTTGTATATTAAATAGTCCAACAGTGCGACATGTATTATCTCTGTGAAGGGCTGAATTTACATCTAGATTTTGGATGTCATTTAAAAGAGATTTGGGGGAACAAGTTTGCCAGGCACAACTTTCCATCCAGACGAGATGGCCAGGTAGGCGCACCATTCAGATGCTCGAGGAAATGCTGCGAGCGTGTGTTCTAGGCTTTGGAGTTAGGACAAACATCTACCTTATCAATTGCAAACAATAACGGTTATCATTACGCTATTTAGATGGCGCCTTATGAGGCTTTTATGTGCGGAAATATGGAGTCCCCCATATGATGGTTTGAAGAAGCGGAGGCGGAGTTGATCCGAACATGATATGATCATCATTCAAAGAAAAGGTAAAACTTATCCGCAGGCATTTGCTGACAGCCCACGGAAGTCATCCGAGTCTATTTTGATGTCCGGCCACGAGAGACTTGGAGTTTGATGTTGATGATTGGGTAGCTCATACAAAGTTTCACCTATGAAGGGCATGATGAGATTTTGTAAGAAGGGTAAGAAACTTAGCCCTAGGTTTATTGGCCCGCATTGGATCCTATAAAGGATATGTCGAGTATGAGTTAGAGCTGCCTTGGGGGCTAAGAATCCATTCATCAAGTTTTCCACGTGTCGATGCTGCAAAGTTCTGGAGACCCTTGCCGGGTCGTTCCGATTCATGATGTTCAAGTAGTGAAGGAATCATCCTATAGAAGGAGGCTTCCGAGGTTGCTATACTAGATCGATAGGTTCGTAGATTGAGAACTAAAAGATGTAGCCTCCATTAATCCTGTGAATCAACAAAAATGTAGGAGATGACTTGGGAAGCTAAAGGATGACATGAGATCTAGATATCCTCATTATTCCAAGCTTGACCCTGAACTATGTAGTTGAGTGAGACTATTTTTGATTATTGTGTCAGCCTTCTTATATTATCTGGTATTTTAGTTTCTCGCTTTTATGTTATGGAACTATGTTGTATCGTTGCTTGTAGAGTCTATGAGGCACCTATGTTAGAATTTTCTGCATTTGGAGTTTCCAAATAATTATATTATAGAGGAGACACTACAAAAGTTTTCTAATGATAGTTAAATGAGTTGGAGTCTCTTAAGCTTAAGATGAAATTCGGACGAATGTTCCTAGAAGGGGATCATGTTTACACCCTATAAGTTTCTATCGCTTAACCGAAGTGTGCGTACATATGTTGAAAGTTTGGGAGTATGATGCATGTTGGGGAAGGACTCGGGGTGGGCATACAGTATGGCATTAACGACGGAAGCCAGAAGCGGGGCTAGAGCGCCTTTGGGCACCGCGTCGCGTTGCCAGCCTAGCACCTGACTGGTGCGTCGCTGGTGGCCTGGCGCTGTGGCGCATACCGGCCACCCTTTTGTGCGCGCGCCCGCGCCTTGTGTACATGCCCTTTCGCCTTTTTGCCTTCCACCATCTCAACACCTGTAATCTCATATCATTTGCTCAAATCATTTTCTAAATTTCCCTACGGTAGAGAAGAGAGGGTAAGAGACTATTTCATCCATTTTCACCGATTTACGTTGTTAAACTCCCGTCCAAATGTAAATTCATATTGTATATCAAGTTCTAGGCCTATAGGTAACATCCTTGCCCAGAGTTATTTCTTGAAAATTCTCTTGGAGTACCGGAACCCCATTGATAAAATTTGTAGAAATCGCTTCTAATTGAGTCTTAAACGTCTACAAGTGATAGTAAGCATTCTACCTTCTAAACTCTTGGGAATTTGGCGAGTTTTCAACTGAATTGAACGAGATTTGGTTATAGTTAATATTATTGAAAGATATCATTATTTGTTGATTCTTACTATTGAAATAGCCTTATTCTCTCGACGTGAGGTTGCAATTGAGCGGATTTATCGAGGTACGGAGTTTGGACTATTTGGGTGAACAAAAATTAGTATTCGGTATGTTAAGGCCAACCTCTTCGGCAAGTTATTCCTGTCATATAGTAATATGACCTACGTCCTTGTAAACAAGTCAGCATGTATATTGTGATTGGCTACTACAAATAGTTTTGAGATTAAAGTTTACTATTTTAGTTGGGCCCGGCCCCACCCTATATAGCCTTAGTCAACCAATCTCGGGGTTACTAGTTGTTTCATTGCCTATAGGGATATAGATCTCTTAGAAGAGATATACGATGTCTGGCGGGACTGTATTCAGGCCTATAAGGCCTTTTGCAGTCCATCCACCAATGGACTTTTTCTTTTATGTTGTATCGGCATTGCGGCCCTCAGTCGAGCCTTGTGTTCCCAGGGTGCAATCACAGGAGCTCAGACCGGCTCGAACCCCAGCTACAGGAGCCTAGCGAGCTCAGTTTGCAGACCCAGGAGGCCAGGTAGGTTGTCTATAGTTACTCGTTGACTAATATTTACCATACTAGGGTATATAGATTGAATTGTCCTTGCCAGGGCTTTGGGGGCCCCGGGTAGGTTACTCCTATCTTGAGTGTACCTGTCGAGGCTTATGGAGGCCAGGTAAGGTTTTTATTTGTACATTTACTTGATAGTTATACTTCAGGTTGTGAGGCTATTCAGGTTATAACTCTTGTCCTTTCTATTGATTACTTTTAGTTAATTTATCAATTCTATTCGGAGTCATTTCATTACTGCCTTACATATTCGTACATATTGTACTGATGCCCATCTATAGGGCACTGCATACTTTCTTGCATGTGAAGGATAGACGTGGTTTAGGAGCTTCTTAGCCGTTAGCCAGGTTAGCCGAGTTCGAGTCAACTCCTTTACTCCTGGGTTGATAGTTAGAAAGGTGTGCTTTTTTCGTTGTATTGCTTTTAGGTACGTCAGGGCCCTATCGACCACTATTCCACTCTTGAGGCGGACTATAGTTTTTAGTTGTTGGTTGTTGTTAGCCGTATTAAGTTCTTATGTTATATTTGCATGTTGGCCGTGTGAGGCCTAGTTCCAACTGTTAGTTGGCGGCTTTGTCGACTATAGTATGAATATGACTGCCTTTTTCCTTCTTTTATGACTAGACAACATGGTGTTCTTGTTGGGGCATAGGATCCCTTTATTATGTTGCTAGGTTATTGTTTTCCTTTACAAGTTCAGCGTACTGTTGGCTCGAGAAATTTGTGTTTTATAGCCAAGATATAGCAGTTTGTTTTCTTTATTTTGAGTTTCTAGCAAGCACCAGAGGTGCCCATACCCAACCAGGTATCCGCCTGAAGCGGAGGCCGAATCGATACATGGGACAAGAGGAGGGACAAGGAGCCTCGAGAGACCCCAAGTTGATCCATGGCATAAGCATTCATCTAACTCAATCAATAAAACTGAAGAATTAACATGATAATCATAGAGGAAGTCTGAAATAAACATAACATCAAAATACAAAGTCTAAAGATAAATATATCCACTTTTGTCTGAAAAGCCTCTAAGTCTGATGAGTTGATGGGACATGACCCCAACTAACTCGATAAAGCTGAAAACTGAAAAAATATATAAAGAAATCTGATAGACATGGACCTCAAGAGATGAGGACTCACCACAAGCATAGGATGCTAACTCCGATAGGCTGGCTAAGAACGGGGCTAAGTCTGAGTATCGAGGCCTGTATCATGAAATGATCCAACATTGAGTATGCGGTCAGTATATGGAATGTACCAAGTATGCAAGGTAAGTAAAATCGCTTAGATAAGTAATATCATTTAGAACATGCATAATAATGAACATAAACAAGTGAGAATTTGAGAGTAGGGCTTGCATGCTATTCTTTCTGAAATCATGATCTTGTTATACCCCGGAAGCCCAAAGATTAAACACAGGAGTTGAATCGAAGAAAAATATAAAAACTTGCACCAAGAACATAATGAGTCATGAGATGACCCGTTGGTGTAGCCCACGAGTTGTGATGTGACTCATGGGGAGATTAGGTGAGGAGTTTGGAATTTTGGATAATTGGGATCCCACAGACGTGACCACGACTCGTGGTCAGTCGTGGGGTGAGTAAGGAAAGAAAAGAGAAGAAGGGAGGCAGTGCAAACGATGGGAGGACCCCACAATTCGTGGGGTGAGTCGTGGTCATGCAGGGAATGTTTTTGTCAAAACTCAGGCAGTGCACTTCATGGATGGTGACAATGAGTCATGGTCACCAGGTCAGGAGTCGTCATGTCTCCCGTTAAGAGCCTAGGAGACCTGTTGAGCAGTGTACTTCAAGGACGACTCCACGAGTTGTGGCCCAGGGTAACGAGTCGTTAGGTCCTTGTTGGGACCACCTGACAGTTATTTTCTGCGAATTTAGTAAGGGCTTTTCCGTAATTTCTAAGCTCTAAGGCCTAAACTACATCATTTTATGTTATCAATAGTGACTTTTAAAGGGGTTAAATTCATTTTAGGCCTCGTTCATTCATGAATGCAAGTTCGAAGAATAGAGAGGGTGATCAAGCCTAGCATTCATCAATTTCCCTTAAATTTTCTATTGGATATTTAAATACGCGTAAGAATCAGCTACCAACAGGTATGTAGGGTTATGAATGAGTTATTTCTTTCACACCGATGCCCAATCCCTCCCTAAATCATGAGAATTCTATGTCTAATCTATGAGGTTTTAACCCAAATGCATGAATCTCCTATTTTTATACATGGGTATGATTTAATTATGCTCCTACTATTGAATTATGAAGCATGGGTGATTTTTATAATTTTTTCAATTTAAAATCATGTTTTTAGTTTTATGAATTAAAAGTCCATTGATGAGATGTTCATGAAAGATGAGATTTGTGATGAATATATGATGATGATGAGATATTATGAAAAAAAGCATGTTTTAAAGCTACCCATGTTTATAATGATGTTTTCGATGTGAATTAAGTATTAGAAAGCATGATAAAGCTTTGGGCAATTCCCACAGGTTCAAAGTATGATTTACGATTCTCAAATTAAGCTTACCACATGGTTTTGGAGTGAAGACTCCTAATTATATTTTCATCTTGTGGTATGTTTTGAGCTAAAGCTTCTCATATGCATGATTTCATATTTGAGATGTATTTGATTATTGAGCTTCGTCAATAGATGATGTTGAGCTTCGTTATAAAACTATGTAGCGAATATGCATGCTTTTAGGAGTAGTGTCTAGTACCGAGTAGGCTAAGGGTCAATTACCTTATGTCTCAAAACTACATGTCAACGTAGGATGATACTATTGTATATATTACTTCGGGACCTCCCTTTTGAGCTATCCTCGGCCCTAATAGCCCACGAGCTTGATATCGATATCACGGTATCGTACCTAGCCCTGGCAAAGCTTTGGACGGCTCTACCAACTTGAGTGTGATAGTTGGGACCATGTAAGCTCTATCGTGGTATGTCGGTTAAAAGATGAGTCTCCCATTGTTACTCATGATTTCAAATATGCATATTCATTACTCATGAGATTTAAAAAAAAAAAATATATATATATATATGCATGTTCTAAAGAAGGTTAGACTCAATTTTTATCTTTACTTATAAATGTCAGAGTTTAGCTTTGATTCAATCAATTCAGTTATGATTTTATGATGCTATGTTATGTCATAAATAGATCATGATTTAAGAAAGAATGCATGCAAGCCCTACTTTCATATTCTTAATGTTTATGTTTTATTTAATGCATTGTCTTCATATGATTTTACTTACTTTAGCGGTTTTACTTATCCTGCATACTTGGTACATTCCACACACTCACTACATACTCTACGTTGTATCATTTTATGATACAGGACCCAGCTCTCAGGTTCAGCCCCGCTCGTAGTCAGCTTATCAGAGTTAGCATTCGTACTATGGGTGAGTCCTCATCTCCCGAGGGCTAGACTATTCAGATTTTGTATATGTATTTCAGCTTCAGCTCTTTTGAGTTAGTTGGGGTCTTGTCCCATCAACTTGTTACGTTTAGAAGCTTTTAAGACATATGTATGTACTCAACTTCGGATTTCGTATTCCAATGTTATGATTGACTTAGAATTACGCGATGATTATATTTTTTATTATTCAGTTTCCTTTATTGACTTAGATGTATGCTTATGCCATGGGTCAACTTAGAGTCTCTCCGGGATCCTTGTCCCGTGTTGCGGTTCAAACCTCCATTCGGGTCATGACAAACTTGGTATTAGAGCAATAGGTTTTAAATGTACTATGGTGTCTGAAAGCCGTGTTAAGTAGAGTCTTTTTCATGGGTCTGAAGCGCGCCACACTTATGATGAAGAGGCTACTAGATGTTTAGGAAATGTTCCCTTCTTTCATGATCTATGTCATGCGATAAAATGTCTCCCTATCCTTCTAATTCATGCTATTCGCGATCGTAGAATCATGGCTCCCCGAAGAATGAATGGTCGAAGGAATGGGTATGGTGATGGCCACGAGGATGGCAATGGAAATGGGCACCAGTAGACCCCACCAGTTCAGGAGCACCAGTCACCGGAGCCAGCTGCCCATGCTGAGTTTCGGGAAGCTATTGAGATGCTTGCACAGGCCTTGACCACTTAGGTCAATCAGCAGGTTGTTGCACAAGTTCCACAAAATTGCAATGCATCAGCAGCTCGAGTCAGAGACTTCTTAAGAATGAACACGCCGGAGTTCCTCGGGTCAAAAGTAGATGAGGACCCGCATTAGTTCATAGATGAGATTGTAAAGATCACCCAAGTCAAGGGGTGAATGGAGTTGAGTGTGTGTAGTTGGCATCGTACAAGTTGAAAGGGGTCGCGCATATCTGGTTTCGCCAATGGAAGAATAGCAGGGTCGCCGGAGCGGGTCCTGTCAGTTGGGAAGAGTTTCATGTTGCATTCTTGGATCGGTTCTTCCCTCGTGAGATAAGGGAGCTCAAGGCATCTTAGTTCGTAAATCTAAAACAAGGGAGAATGAAAGTGCAAGAGTATGCGCTTGAGTTCACTCGCGTATCAAAATACCCCCTGATCTTGGGCATATTTATATGCCCAAGTGATACTCAAATGCGTCGTTTCGTCTTGTTTATCTAACGATGTTTGTACATTCTCATGTAAATTGTAGT
>JACEIK010009573.1:25435-50166 GCA_018107945.1 Datura stramonium | reverse complement strand
CAAAGTAATAGTATCCACCATTTAACCTATTTATATTCCATGATGTCAAGTTAAGAAGGGTATCAACTTAAAAACTAAAATTAAAATAAATCTACAGTTAATAAAGAAAAGAAAATTTTTTTTCTATCAACACTTAAGGAAATTTAAAAATCACACAAAAACAGCCAAATTTACTGAACTTCGCCGAGTCCCCGGCAACGACGCCAAAAACTTGTTGCGCCTAAATAGTGTACGGGTCGTGCAAGTAATATAGTGGCTCTTTTAGAGAACCGGAATGTCGAACCCACAGGGACTGGACCCATTTCTCTAACCATCCATTTCAAGTGTGATCTTAAATACCAAAAATGTTGGTTATAGACATTTACGAGTGAGATTTAATTAAGTCTATGTTTGGTCAACGACATATTCTGAATTCACTCTAGGAGCAACATAGAGTTAAAACCAGATAATCATGCGATACTACGATTTGCAATGGGTTAAGTTTAAAACTATCGATTGTCGTCTCACATAATTAGAATTGCATGCTCATGGCCTTTCGAGCCTCTAAACACGACAAACTAGCCTAGCTGCATCATTGTGAGTGAGGATGCTAATTCTAGTTCATGGCCAATCAATTATGTTGTGGTTTACGTGGAAATTATTAGGGACTTTCGTGCACCTAATCATTTAACTCAACTTAGCCTCACAACTACTTCTTCGAGTGGTGACGTGATAAACCTAAGTCGGTCTTTAAATAATTTTGTTTTATCAACCAAGCAAGGTGTTAGGTATATCTCTATCCTAACACAAAATTATATCGTGAGATACAAACATGCTCCTCACATTCTCATGTCCTAACCTAGATGTCCTAACCTAGGTAAATGCTTTCTCAACCATATATTCCAAGCTAACGTGGTATATTTTCATGGTGATCAATCATAAAAACAACCAACAATCCATAATGCAAGACAAAAACAACAATCAATAACTTAATTCCAAAACAATTTCATAAAATCACAATCATAATTCATGGCTTCAACCCTGGAGGAAGGGTTCTAGCCATTCTTGTTCTTAAAACTACAAGAAACTACTACTTAAATTAACATACTTACAAGAATTGATGTGATGAGAAGGGAATTTGACAAATCCTAGATGAGTTCTCCACTTCTCCTTCACTCCTAGGTAGTTTTCCAAAATAAAATCGTGACAAAATGGATTTAGGAGCTAAGGGACCTATTTATAGTAAATGAAAAACGTGCACAATTTAGCCCGGCCGTGGAACGGCTCCATGTCACGAGTGTATCGCGAGCACTACCTCCGTGGACACCTGGAGGTAACGTGGTGGCTCTCTGGAAATCACCAAAATCGACCCTAGGCAGCCCCTGCCGCACAAAGATGTCACGTTTTTGGTAGCTATTGGGTTAGTGGCCTTGGTCGCGCAGCCCTACTCGCCATGGCATGTTGCCAATGCACAGTGGGCTGTTGCAGCCCGCCTCGTCTCTTTTAGAGAACCTAATGTCGAACCCACGCCGATCGACCAATTCAAATGATCTATCAAGTTCAAGTGTCATATTAACTTTCAGGTGTTGCTTCTAGAAGTTTTCGAGCAGTTTGAATTGAGTCTAAATATGGTCAACGAAATATTCTTAATTCACTTAGAGCAACATAGAGTTAAAACCAAATAATCATCGGTGGAGCTTGGTGATGCTAATTCTAGTTCATGTGGCAATCATTATGTTGTGGTTTACGTGGAAATGATTAGGGACTTTCGTGCACCCAATCATTTAACTCAACTTAGCCTCACAAATACTTCTTCGAGTGGTGATGTGATAAACCTAAGCTCCGCCTCTAAATAATCCCATTTTATCAACCAAGCAAGGTACAGGGTATATCTCTATCCTAACACAAAATTATATCGTGAGATAGAAACATGCCCTCACATCCTCATGTTCACCTAGGTAAAGTTTCTCAAGCATATGCCCAAGCTAACTTGTATGTTTTCGTGGTGATCAATCATAAAAACAACCAACAAACCCGTGTAATTGCAAGACAAAAACAACAATCAATAACTTAATTCCAAAACAAATCGTAAAATTACAATCATATCTTGTGGCTTCAACCCAATAGGAAGGGTTCTAGCCACTCATGTTCATATAATTACAAGAAAACGTTGTTAAAGTAACTTACTAACAAAAATTGGTAGAAGAGAAGAGGAATGGTGCCAACCCTAGGTGAGTTCTCCCACTTCTCCCTTCACTCCTAGGTGGTTCTTCTAATACAATTCATGACTTCTCTCGTGGTTTTTAGAAATTAAGATCGTCCCCCACTTTTTGGAGTTAAGGGACCTATTTATAGTAAATGTGAGGTGTCTAAAATTATTCCCGACATGAAATAGCTCGTGTCACTTCTGAAAGTGCATCGCGCCAACATGCCTCCGGTGACATGGAGGTAACGTGAGGCTTCCGAAATTCGTTCTCCGGGATGCCCAACCTGCCGAGTCACCGCGCCACGGCGTGACACGCTACTCATGCAGCGCATTGCCTTCCTCTCGTCACGCGCCTGCCCCGCGTGGCACGTTGCTGGCGTTGGAGCTCGCCCCGCTCTTCTCGCGTGCTTGGCGGGGCGTGGCACGCCATGGTCGCGTAGCCTCGCCTGCCGCGGGCACGCTGCCACCGCAGGGGGTCAAGCTACAGACCTCCTCTCCGACGTTCGCGCTCTACTTCCGATTCTATGCCTCCACTTCACCAACTCATTGAATAGTTCCTCAAATTCATTGTATACCTACAAAGACAAGAACTAATCATGTTGGTTAGTGTATATATTCATATTACATAAAATCCATGAGAATGTATATAAAAAAATAGATAAACAAGGCAAAACTAAGTTATATAGTATCACTTGGACATGCTATTTTGCCCACGATCAATAGAAAATGTTGAGCTTCATTTCATTCGATGTTGAGCTAGGCATGATGTCATCTTGAGCTTCGTCAATAGACGATGTTGAGCTTCATTTTATACGGCGTGTAGGCATTTGCATGTTTTTATGGGAGAAGAGTGTAGCAATCGAGAGGGTTAAGGGTCGATAACCCTAAGGCCTGCAACTACGCCGCCACGTAGGTTGATATATATATAACATCGGGACCTCCCTTGTGAGCTATCCCCACCCGATTGGCTCTTCAGCCTTGGATATTGATATCATGGTAGCATCCTTAACCCCGGAAAGATTTTGAATGGCTCGCCCACTTGAGTGTGATATTTGGGACCACGTAATCTTTATCGTGTATGTTGGTTAAGTGACTAGTCTCCATGGTCTATATAATTCATATTTGCATATTCACTGCTCATGATGACTTAGTTACGCATTTATGTTCTAAATTCAAGGTTTGACTCATTGTTCATCTTTTAAATATAAATTTTAATATGAAATTTTGAATCATTTGAGTCAATCATGATGTTAAAAAGCTATGCATGGCCATGTTATGATAATATTTCATTTGAACGAATGCATGTAGCCATATTCCACTTATGCTTGAAAGCTTATTATATGTTAAGAATGTTTTTAAGTGATTTACTTTACTTAAGCAATTTTACTTATCTTGCATACTCAGTACATTCCACATACCGATCAAGATACTTTCTATGATGTATCGTTTCATGATACAGACCCATCTCGCAGTTTCACTCGATCTTAGTTAGCTTTCCGTAGTTCCTATCGCCTCGGGGCCAGAGTCCTCATCTTTCGAGGACTAGACTCACCATTTTGTATTTTAGTTTCAGTATTATAGGGTTGGTTGGGGTGTTGTCACATCAACTCGCCAGATTAGAGGCTTTTAAAATTATAAATTTGTTATAATATATGTGTATGTTGTTATTATAAAGACATACATTGTATGAGACTTCCACCGAGTTATATTTATGTTTTCTTCATGGTTACTAAAATGAGTTAGTATAATGCTTATGTCATGGGTCAACTTGGGGTCTCTCTCGAAGTTCCCTTGTCTTGTGTCTATGATCCAGGGCCTCCGCTTGAGTCGTGACACATGTCACACTATAAAAGTTGTGCACAGGGGACCACTAGACTAAGACAACCCCAAAAGCACACAATCACTCAATGAAATAGAAAAGACTCAACAATTTTGCACATGCTCCAAGGGGTAACCACAAATGATTGCCATGATTCACAAATATTTCTTCCATTCATTCAAGCCAAGGGGCATGGTTTATCAAAACAAACTCAAGTCACAACTTAAGTCATTGAAAGTTTACATTCCAAGATTTCCTTAAAGCTCTCACTCACTCTTCTTGTCTCAATCATATCTTTTACTTTGAACATATTCAAGCATGTTCCCCGAGGAAGTGATGCCTCCCCATCAAGAGAGAATCCTACTTTAATTTTCAAGCAATTTACACACAAGGGGGATTATAGAATAAGCGAGCCATACTCATTCTCACAAAGAAATCTCATGCATACAACTTGACCTATAGGCTTTCCTTACTGTAACTCGCCACTAATGTAGAGTTTCTACACTTACAATCAATTAGAAATTGAGAGTTATAATGAAGGTTAGGGGTAAAAGTAGGATAAATTTTTATTTCAAGTGATTAGAACCCGCCTAATACCCTTTTGTGAATACTTTGCTATCTCTATTTTTCTATTGATATTACCCCCACCATATATCTTCCCATCAACATCTTAAAAATATTTTTTTTTTCAAGAGCCACCTTTTTTTATCTTCTTGGTTTTCAGTTTTAGCCTCATCCAAGCAAGAGTTAAATTTAACCATTCTTTTTTAATTCATTCATTTCTTCACTCTTCGGTGCTAATTTCACATTGGAGGTCACATACTTTTTCATTTTCTTTTGCAAACCCCAAACTTAGGCTTTCTTCACATACTTTTCCCATTTTTTGCAAACCCCCAAACTTAGAAGTTTAACTCGCTCTCCTTATATTTCCTAAAATTTTGGGCATCAAGCCCCAATTTTTCACTTCATTTCACAATTAGCACTAGGGAGGATGGGTGCCAATTGAGGGGTTTCAAAGGGGGTAATAGGCTTGTAATGACGTTCTCAAAGAGAAGGGTTAAAGCTCAACTTTGACTAGTAAGGATGAACGTTCAAAGAGTCATATGGGTGAAGTTATTATAAAAAAAGAAAGCCTAAAATCATGTTCCTAAGTGTGTAGCTGCTACATCTAGAATTTCGCCTTGAGTCATACTTAGGGAAAGTTCTATACAACCATTCATGCATGAAAATTAAGTTAAAAGTCTTACCCACACAAGGCATCATATTCCCAAGAGTTCACACAATTCTTACAACCACATTAAGAATATGACTTTCAACAAGATAGCATGTTAATCAAAAAGCCAAATAAGGAATATGCAACTCATGACAAAAGAGTGCTCAATTTTTAAACTCAAATGCCCCTTTCTTTCTCACAAGTCCATTTTCAATGGCATTAAAAAATTGCGGTGCCTCTCAAAAGCAAGTGCAACAACCAACAAAAAGATTCTAAACCTCGATATTTTTCCTAAGAAAGTTATCTTCACTCAATCTATCATTGAGAAATGTCACCAGCCTTCACAATAAAAGAAAAGAAAAAATCGCTCCCCGGGAAAGAATCATGATGGATGACACCAAATTTTGACCCTCCTTTCTTCCAATTCATTTTCTTGAGATTTAAATTATTAATACGTCAATGCTTTAATATTTTACTACTATATTCATTTGTTACTATGTTTTACCTTTATTATATAAAATAGATATTATTATTACGATTACTTTACTTTTATTTATATAGTATTATTATTTTCACTATTCATAAAATTATATTTTTTTATCAACATTAATACTATTACATTTTTATTATTTTTGCTTGAAAATTGATTATCATTATTTTATTTTGGAGTTTGATACTTTCTAAATTAACTATATTCATATCTACATATATTTTAAATTATTAACGGTATGTTTGTAACACTAGTAGTTCATTTTAGATAATTATCGCATAATATAGATGTAATACCCCGAAAGTCCCTAGATAAGACCCCAGGCTTCAAGTAAAAAAATAGAAAAATGTTGCCTGGCCACAGGACAAGTCGGGCCCGCCACTCAGTGAGACTTCACGAGTCGTTAGGGTGACTCGTGAAGTAAAGGGAAGATGACTAAAGGTTCGTGGTCCGGGGTGACCACTAAGGCACCACGAGCCGTGATATAACTCCACAACTTGTGGAGTTGGTCGGGCCGTAATCGTACTTGCATATTGAAGATTTGTCGCTGTACTTCACGATTTGGACCTCACGAGTCATCGTGTGCACCACAAGTCATGATGTCCTCGTGGTGACCGGAAGTGTGTAATTTTCATGCATTTTAGTAATGATGTTTTCGTAATTCCTAAGTCCCTAGATCCTAAACTACGTTATTTTTTAAGCTCGCAGGAGGGTTTTAAGAGTACTTAACCTATCCGGCTTCCTTTCCACTCCATGCATTCAAGATTAAGGAGTTGATTGGATATCAAGCTTGAGGATTCCTAGGTTCTTCCTCACTCCACTGTTTTCAAGGGAGATTGTGAAATCAATTTATCCAGGTATGTAGGGTTATGAATGGGAGTATTCCTTCACTCATGCCTAAATCCTTTTCTAATCGTGAAATTCAATGTTGATGATTCCATGGGCTCCCAACCCAATTTGTGAAAATTCTCTATGTATCTATCATGGGTCAATTCTATTCATCTTTCTAATGTTATTTTATAATTCATGGGCATGTTTTATATTGATTTCAATTACAAATTATGAATTCAAAGTTTTACAAATATGATGCCCAAATATACAAGTTAATAAAGAGTTGAGATTATGATCCATGTATTCAAGTATGATGAAATGTCTATGGTGAGAGTATGATTTCGAATTACCCATGTTTATATCCATGATTTTGTTTATCAAATCTATTTAAAAGAATGTTTAAGTCAGGCAAGACCATATGATCAAGTATGTTTCATGACTTACTTTAATCTCTGCTACTATAGCTTATCACATAGTTTTGGAAGTCAGGATTCCCACTTTTTAGCTTGTGGTATGGTTTGAGCCAAGGATCCTCATGTTATCTTTTTAGATAATGCATGTACTATTATCATTCAGCTTCTTCGAAATATGATGCTTCAACTTCATTGAAAAATAATGGAGAGCATATGCATATTTTTGGGAGCAGTGTCTAGCACCAAGTAGGCTAAGGGTTCAAGCTCACCCCGTGCCTCGTAACTACGTGCCAATGTAGGTGGTATATCTCGTATTCTTGGGAACTCTCTTCTGTGTCCTTCCCCTTCCAAGGGGCCTTCAACTTGATATCGATATCATGGTAGAGCCCTTAGCCCTTGCAAGGCTTGGACAGCTTCCACTTAACTATAGTAATTCCAGACCACGTAAGCTCTTATCATGATAATGTTAGTTATATGACTAGTCTCCCATTGTTCCTCATGATTTTAGTTAGCGCATGTACATCAGTAGTGATATTATGTTTTCAGAAGTTTGGCCCAATGTTCAAGCTTACTTATGATCATGAGTTTCAGCTTTTAGTCATTCGATTCGCTATGACATTTAGTTATGTTTAAATCATGTTTTTAGATAATAGCATACAACCTTACTTCCGAGAATCTTATGATGAAATATTTTATGATATGCGTGATCTCTCAGCTTTTTACTTACTTAGTAGTTTTAATTACCCCAGATACTTCTGCAGACATTCCTGGGCACGATCGCATACTCTATGTTGTATCGCTTCATGATACGTAATCACGTTCAGTTCGCCCCCAAGACTAACCGCCTAGAGTTCGCATATCCATCTTTTTTGTGAGTCCTCTTGCTCCCGTGACCTCATTATTAATTTTTTATTAGTATCTTTCAATTTTAGTTTATTAATGAAGCCAGTTAGGGACTTTTCATTATCTTGTTAGGGATGTTAAGGTTGCCTAAACATAGTATGTATTTAGCTTCAATTAGTGTTGTGTATTTTGTTGTATCATGATGTTCTAATTATTTAGCCTTCTTTCTATATCGATGTTAGATTTCCATAATTATTTATGTTGAGCTTTAGTTGTCATGTTCGTGCCATCACCGACTCTGGAGCCGTTTATGGTTCTAGGTTCCCTGCTCCCCTATTCTGCCTCCGTTGGGTTATGACAAACTTGGCACGTAGCACTAGGTTTTGAAGTGTCCTAGGGTGTATGAATGCTATGTTAAGTAGAGTATTTTTCATGGGTGTGAAGCGCGCCAAACTTAGACAAAGAGGCTACGAAATATTTTAGGAAATTTCCTCTTTCATGATCTATGTTGTGCGATGTAAAGTCTTTCTATCCTCTTTAACTCATGTTATACACGATTGCAGAATCATGCCCAGTTAACTAAGAAGGAATGGAACGAAAATGGCCCCAAGAATGGCAAGAAATCTGAGATGGGCACCATCAAGCCCAACCAACCCCCGAGAGGGATCATGTGCCCACAAAGCTGCTCCACGCCGGAAGCCTGGGGGCATCCATCCGCATGTTGGCACAAGAATTGACCGCCCAGGTCAACCAATAGGTGGTGACCCATGTTCCCTAGAATGGAACACTACAGAGCAAGAGTCGAACTTTACCGCATGAACCAGCCTTGATCGAAGGTAGACGATGATCCTGCATGAGTTTATTGATGAGAAACTCGTAAGATTACCCAGACATGGGGGTGACAGGGAGTGAGTGTGCATATCTATCCTCTTATCGCCTTAAAAGGTTGCTAACATTTGGTTCAAGCAAAGGGAAGGATGGTCGGTGAGTTGGTTGTTCACTCCCAATGCAAGCAAAGTGCACGTGGTCGTACAAGTAATATAGTGGCTCTTTTCAAGCCAGGTATCGAACCTACAAGGACCGAGTTTAGAGGTAATTTTTTTACTTTAGTAGTCACAATTTCTTTTTGCAAATATATGAATAACAAAACGAATTAAAAGTTGTCAAAGAGTAATATTTAATGTAACACTAATTAAAAAATAAAAAATGTGATTTTTAAAACAATAGCACGTAATGTTAAGGTTAAGGCATAACATGCAAAACCTATGTGCTAATTTATATTATTTTTCACAACCTCTCTCTCTTAGGTTGATGGCGGGAGAGTAAAATATGGCTCGGGTCTTTCGAACCTCTAGCCAATTACCGAGTTATGAGCCCTACACTACACATTTTTTTGTGATGCAATAACTCATCCTCTAGCGAATCAAACTGAGTTTTCTAGATAATCAATATGATCAAGCGTGGTGCATATTTCTATCCCGCATGCAATTCTTACCTTTAATTCACAAAAAAGATAAGGACATATTCCCCTATTCCAAGTCTATCCTAATAATTTTCCTCTCTTGTATAATTAAATTAGGATTCTAATTTACGTTAATGTTGGCCGAATATTAAAACAATGAAAATCAAGAATAGTAGAACAACTGCTCATGAAATAAGAGAATTCAATAACTAATATAAAATTACACAATCGCATTAGCCTCAACCTCAAATGAGGTAATTTAGACACTCATTTGTTGATTAAACATCTTCAAACAAGTATTAAGCATACGAACAATTGAAATTTTGAAGAAAAGAGAAGAGAAATAACCCTAAAATTTACTTCGCCTCAACTCGCTCTTCCCGCGTTCATCCAAATGTCGATATCTCAAAATAAAGCCTAAGCGTTCTATTTATACAAGTGGAAAATTTCCCAAAAATAAACTAGCAACATGGAACGGAGCTCAACGCGGTGAAATAGATCCGTGCCACGGATCCATCGCGGAGCTTCACTAGAATTTTGGGCAAGGCTGGAATTTCCTACAATTAGTCACCACACAATTATGAATCTGAAAAAGAAAAAAGACCTTAATTAACTCAAACATGCGTGAATACATCAATATTCTCCCTATCCGCACTCACACAAAGGGTTGAAAATAAGGAGTTTGGCTGCATAAATACGCCAAGATCACCACCCCACACCCTATACTCCTTCCATCCTGACAAACTTTTTTAGTATCCCCGACATGATTTCAACTACTTTACCATCATTGTAGGACTAGTGCACTCACATCTAGTTGTGCTAACCACTTTAATCATGGAGTACCATTGATTTCATCAAGCAAGGTATTCACTCACTATTCTCATGAGCGTAATCACACAAGCCCTAATGAATAACTTTTCAACCGAAAATCTAGCCAACATGTCTCGAATCATAATAGCAAAGTATTAGCTTAACCAAAAGTCCCCATCATGTGCTCCTCACCGATGTACAATCTGCCTATTTCCATGAAACCAAGATAATCATCTTTACGCACATTATGCACTCAATCATTCACACTCCAAAGATTATTCCAAGCTAATCAAATGCATCATGAATTTGCCTTTAGTGTACTACTCAATCGATCATAGCATCACTTATAGGATCAAAAGGGCTTTTTCCAGGTTGTAATGTCGGCTATGACCGTGGGATTATTTGGGTTGTAGTGACTCTATCCCTCTCGCGCACTTTAGGACAATTACGCTTTGCTTTAGCAACTTACTTCTTTCGCCTTTCGCTTAACTCCTTTCAAGGTGTCTTTATAGATGCAGCTTCACTCCTTGGATCGAACTATCAATAGACTATATACACATCTGTCTAAATATATACATCATATAATTTTTATACTAAAATAATATATTTTTTTTGTTTTAAGTTTGTTATTTTTTCATGTATATATATAGCTTATGATTACAAATGGGGCACCCACACTCCTTTCTCTTTTTTTCATGTTTCCTTTGTAAAGTGCAATGGAATCATTTGGATCAAATGACATTGAGGCCATTTGAAAAAATGGGGTAGGGTTTCTTAGTGAGGTCATTCCAATAAAATTAGGCTCAAAAGCTCAAACTGGGCTCACTAGGGGAAAACTAAGGCCATGTGGACACCGAATGAGATAGGTCAACTATCTTGGTTTACAAATAAGTGCCTTAATCATATCCTCTAAGATTAATGCCATTTCCGACTTTTTGCACACACAAGGTAAATTCTAGATGTTAGTTTCCATGAAATATAGTTCTCACTCACATGGCAATGTAGGGTCAGCTTTTGGTTAGCTTAGACTCCTTTCATAATTGCATCCATATTGAGTGACAAGCACAATTAACTTAAAATTCAAGAACGCATTACCCCCTTATAGGGGATACCTTGAGAAATTTCTTCCCACCATGAACCTATGTCTCTCACTTTTCTCGCTCGCATATTGTTTCTACCTACTTTGAGCATCTACCAAATGTTCTTGAATCACCCAAACTTTTTAACGATTCTTAAGCAGAGGGCAAGACTTAAGGATCTCACCTTAAATGCATCGAACCATCCAATTGGAGACCTACATTTCCTCCCACACAGAGCTTCAAATGGCATCATATCAATACGTCAATTATAATCCGTTATTGTAAGAAAACTCCATAAAGGGTAAGAATTTATCCTAATGGCCACCAAAAATCTATCACACAAGATAGGAAAATTTCCTCTAACACCCGAATAGTCCTTCCGACTCCGTCCATTTATCTACTGATGGAAGGTCGCACTAAACCAACTTGGTACCTAGTTCTACCTACGAGTCCTCCCGTAAATAGGTGGTGAACCCAGAGTGCCCCCTGTCCGACACAATCAAAACTAGAACCCATGCAACCGATCACCTCCTTTACATGGGCCAGCCTTTTGGCCATTTTCTTAAGATTGTAGGTTTCCTGCTGTGTTAGGAAGTGGGAAGACTTACTAAGTCTATCAATACGAACCAAATGAAGTCAAACTTCCCCGATGTCTTTAGAAGACCAACCACTAAGTCCATCTCTATCCTTTCCACTTCCACTCGTGGATGGGCATCCTCTCAAGTACTTTTCCGCTTTTTTATACTCAGACTTCAATTACTGACAGCTCAAAACACTAGGCGACATAATCAACAATGTCCCTCTTCATCCCGCCCTACTAATAATGCCGCCTGCCGCGATACATTTTCTTAACTCAGGATGGATGGAGTACCTCGAAATAGGAGCTTATGACAAGATGGTTTTAACGCATCATCAAACCGTGGAACACAAACCAATCCCTTTATTCTTAGGATCCTTTCGTCATCTAGACCGGCTTAGCTTCTCCCCATAGGACTCATCCTGCATCTTTCTAGCTTCGCATCCTCAAAATCTCTCGGATTTTATCTCTAACAACATGACTTAGCTCCATGTTGGCTAGTGATGAGTTGGTAATTTACCAACACATTAGGCTTGTAAACATGAGTTTTTGCTTAGCTTTAAAGTTAATTAGGTGGATTTTATGCCTTTCTCCTTGATCTTTGTGATGAAGGGCGTACCTACGCACTTCATGCATATTTTTGCCCGTACTTTTACGATGTTTTGAGAACAAATTATGTGTGTTTTCATGTGTTTATGTTATATATTTGTGAAATTAGCTAACGCATGTGATTAGATGTTTTAAGGGCTAAAAAAAGGATTTGAATGTATTTGAGGCTTATGGAATGAAGATGAAAAGAAGCTAAAGTCGTGGGAAAAGGTTGAGCTGGAAGATGCGTGAACGTTGTACCTCACGAGTAGGAACGACTCATTACTTATGGTAATGAGTCGTGAAGTCGGGCCATGGATACCGAGAAGAGAAATTTTGAGAAAACCAAGGAAGGTAAATCTAAGACATCACGAATCATCATGTTGGCACGACTCATTGTGAGAGCACCGGTAGGAATCGTCGTGTGCACTGAATTTTGGAGAGTTAGGACTACGAGGCAGGCACCCACGACTCATGCCCATGCACAATCGAGTCATTAGGGTGACCTCGTTTCCACAACCGGGCGAGACATGCGTTAGCTTCCAAAATGGGAAAAAATGGATTTCCCACTATAACTAGAAATGAAATTTAACCAAAGTCAAATTCATCAAAGAATGAGGAAAGTTACCCAATCAACTACTATAAATTCTTTATTTTCATGTAATGGGAATGTTGTTTTTATGTCTTCAAGAATTGAAGTTTCAAGTTTTAAGTTTGAAGTAGAATTAGCCAAGTTTAGACAAGTCTTGGGCTTAGAAGTTTTACGACATACTTTGAGACGATTGTTGAATTGTTCTTCTTTATTGTTGCAAATAATCAAGTGAGTTTCTTCCTATCACCGTTGTAAGTATTAATTTTTGCTTTTATTTATGAAATCTATTAATTTACTTATAAACATGATAGGCTAAAACCACTACAACTTTGGTTGTGGGAACCATGACAAATTAACACCCATAGGTAAAATAGTTAGTGATTCTCTGAACACAGTTTATGAATGTATTGTTTCTTCCTTCATTTTAATTGATTTTTAACAGTTGCAAACGTTAGAACTTGCCTTATTCTTACTTACTTGATCAAGGGGTAATGAATGGGAAAAGGAATTAACAATGGAGACTTGAGGCTGTCAACCCTCATCTAATAGCTTGAACTTGTCCGGATAGCAAATCCAATATTAAGGGTAAGGTTCAAATAAAGTACACCCGTAGACTGACTGGGCTGCATGGTGAAAATCAATTCTACTAGATAGATCAAATCATTTAGGTGAACGAATTTACCAATATTGCATGCTAAGCACCTAATAGATCACTAGTATAAAATGCCTTGTGGTTATGAAGTCATGGAAAAACTTACCCTAGTTATTGCACATTAATTTTGAAACAACAATCAATTTCTCGACACAATTACCTATTAATCTTACAAATTCCCCTCTTAGAAATAATTAACTAAAAGCTTAAGCACTAGCATTCTTCTACATTCTGTTGTATTTTCGTGGATTGACCCCAACCCTAGTTGCTCTATTGACAACGTCCATTCATACTTGCTAAGAAGTGTGAGTTTGAACGTTATTAAAAAGTGGCGTTGTTTCCAGGGAATAGGCTTTAGGATTATATTAATTGCTTGTGTTTAAATTTTAGTCTTTGTTTCCTATTTTTTTTCTTTTTATTTTCCACGTACGAGGGCGGCGTGGTAAAACAAGCAGCCCAAGATGTGAGCACAGTTTCAAATAGGTATCTTGACGGTCTCAGTAACAAGATACTTGTTTCGTGCCGCGACGTTATATCAGCGCTACATGGGAGGCAACTCCAAGATATATTTCTTTAGTTCGTTTATGTAATGTTTAAGTGTGCAGTGATATCATGATTTCAATAGATTGAGCTTAAATATTGAAGACAAGGAGTAGAGGCCCAGTGAGGCTCTTCTGCACTCTATCGCTATGCTATTTGTTTTAGCACTAGGAATAGTGTAACCAATACGTGTGGTAGAAGTAATCATATGTCACACTTAATTGCTAAATTTGCACATGGTAGGCCTAGTTCTTTGGGGATTTATGATTTGTCATGCATGCTTGTTGGTTTGTGTATTTTTTTATTTTATTTTGGGTTCCTCCGCTTTTTATTTTCAGCATTCTTTTCTGGATAGTCCCTCAGAACCGACTAGAGAGTCTAGAATTACTTTTTAGTCATTGAGTCATGACTTTGCTCAATGATGGATGGATACCTAATCGCCTTAAGGGTAAATTAGTCATTAGGAAGAACTAAAACTTGGATCCTATGAATGCTAGGTGCTTCACTTTAGGCATTAATAGACTTTAATTAGTTCACTCAAAATGCATGAAAAAGGAAGAAACACTCTAGTCTTTTGAAAACTGGACTCTTTTTAAAAAATGGGCTTACTATGTTATGCATGCAATATGGATATATGTATTTATGTGATCTTGATTTCCATTGTTAAACCATCTTGTGCCAATGTGTGAGGAATTATTTTTAATATACTCCATGCTTGTAAATTGATGTCTAGAACTTGCCCGGTGTGTGTTTAAAGCGAAATAAGAATGATGGATTTAGGAAGTGATATAGGCATTTCTTTGATAGTCCTATTTTTATCCTATTTTACCTACTTTGATTGTAATTATCCTAGTTAGTCATGTTGAGACTTAGCCTATTCTTTTGATAGCCATATTATTAAACTTAATCTCTTTTTATTCTATTAACTAGAATTAGATCCAAGTGACTCCTAGAGCACTTTCATGATTTTTTTGTATGAAAGAGCATAATTGGAGAAGTGAGGGGAAAACTAAAAGTGTGGTGAATTGGAATAAAAGAAAAAGGTGAAATTTTTCTAAACAAGGAGGGTGATTTTTAGTGGGGAAAACAAAAAGAGAAAGAGCTTTGAAAAATTAAAGATTTACCGATTAACCGTACTCCATTTGTTTACAATTAACCTATTCCCGGCCCTGGTCCTTCCTTGGATATTGTGAACCTCAACATAAGAAAAAAATGCTTGAGGGAGGCTAGAGTAGGGTTGCGAAAAGGGTGGGAAAGAAGAAGAAAAATGTGTGTGCATGAGCTCAATGGATGAAAAGAAAAATCCCCACCCGCTCACCTAAGTTAAAAAATTGAAAAATAAGGAGGTATAAGGATAAAGTTTTAGAAATTGAAGAATGATCTAAAATCAAAGTGTTGTGAAGTATTAAAGTGCTTAGGAGGTTAGCCACTATCTTGGCCAAATAGTTCCTACCGTCCTAGCCTACATTACAACCAAAATTAAAGTCCTAATTGATCCTCTTTTGATTCATAATTCTATATTAACGAGTATTACACCAAGGGCAAGCCTATGGGTTGCCATGTATGTTGAGTTCAGCGAGAGTGAGCGGAAATTATTTTATTTATGCCCGTGTTAATCTTATTCTATATCTTGTGTGAAGACGGGCATCTCTCCAAATTGTGAGGGGCACAATGGTAAGACTTTTGGTAAATCTTGATTGCTAAATTACATATGATTCATGTTGGCCCAAAATATGTCTTGATGAGTTAGTTTACAAAAGCCAAGTGATTTCGAACTTTGATTTTAATGCTGATCCTATAAGCATGCGAGGAATTGTTTGAGCTTTTGGCTGATTTGTCTCATGATCCTAAGTGTAAGTAGACCTGTCCGTAGGATGAATTTTGTGCTTAATTGTTAGAAGGGAAGTAGTAGATTGTTCGAGGACGAACAATAGCTTAAGTGTGGGGTGTTGATGAAGGCCGTACTCCACACACTTCATAGACATATTTTGTCCATACTTTACTATGTTTTGAGAATAAATTTATGTGTGTTTGCATGTGTTTATGTTATAAATTTGTGAAATTAGCTAACGCATGTGATTAGATATTTTCAGTGGCTCAAAAGGATGGTTTGAATGTATTTGAGGCTTATGGACTGAAGATGAAAAGAAGTCAAGTCATGGGCAAAGGCTGAGTTTGGAAAAGATGCGTAAACAAAGGTGTTCCGACTGTTGAGGGAATGACTCGTTACGTCCGCATGCCCTGAAGTTAGTCGTGGAGACCGAGAAGAGAAATTTTGAGAAAAATCCAGTAAAGGTAACGAAAGACATCACAAATCATCGTGCTGGCATGATCTCATTGTGAGAGCACTGGTAGGGAATCGTCAGTATACCGGAATTTTGGAGAGTTGGACCACGAGGCCTAACGACTCGTGCCCATGCACAAAGAGTCGTTAGTGACCCGTTTCCACAATCGGCGATGCGGCAAGGCTTCCAAAACGGATAAAAAGTGGATTTCCACTTCAATTCAGGGAAAAGAAAATTCTAAATCCCAAGTCAAATTTATCAAGGAATGAGGAAAGCATCTAACTACTATAAATACCTATTTATTTTCATGTAATAGGCATGTTGTTTTTATGTCTTCAAGAATTGAAGTTTCGAGTTTTGAGTTTGAAGTAGAATTAGAAGCCAAGTTTTAGAAAAGTCTTGGGCTTAGATGTTTTACGACATACTTTGAGATGATTGTTGAATTGTTCTTCTTTATCAGTTGCAATAATCAAGGAGTTTCTTCCTATCAACGCTAGGTATTAATTTTTGATTTTATTTATGAAATTTATTAATTCACTTATAAAATCATGATAGGTTAAAACCACCACAACTAGGGTTGTGGGGAATCAATGATAAATTAACATAGGTAAAATACTTAGTGATTCTTGAACGGAGTTTATGCATGTATTGTTTCTTCCTTCGTTTTAATTGATTTTTAATGGTTGCAAACGTTAGAACTTTCCTTATTCTTACTTGCCAGATCAAGGGGGGTAATGAATGGGAAAAGGGATTAACAACGAAGATTTGAGGCTATCAACCTTCATCTAATAGCTTGAACTTGTCCGGGGATAGCTAATCCGATATCAAGGGTAAGGGTCAATTAAAGTACCCCCATAGACGGATCAAGTTGGATGGTGAAAATCACCTAGATAGGGAACCAACCATTTATATGAACTTAACTTACCAATATTGTATGCTAAGCACCAGACGAGATCACTAGTATAAAACGCCTTGTGGTTATGAAGTCATGGGGAACACTTACCCTAGTTAGTTGCATTAATTTGGAAACAACAAACAATTTCTCGATAAAACTACTTAGTAATTTTACAAATTCCCCCCCCTTAGGAAATAATTAACTAAAAAGCTTAAGCACTAGCATTCTTCTACATTCTTCCCTATTCTCTGTGAGATCAGACCCAACCTCTAGTTGGGTTCTTTATTGACTACGTCCGCTTCATACTTTGTTAAGAAGTGTGAGTTTGAGTGTTATCACTTTGCAGGTACTTAACTTGAATGGAGAAAAGCATGAAATCGAGCAAAAAGCATAAAAATTAAGTTGAGGACTGGCGCTCCACTGGAGGACACTAGAGAAATGCCAGTCAACCGCAGCTGTTATGTTGAGGAAGGATGGAGACCAGTGGGCCAAAGATGTTCGCTGGTGCCAATGCCGAAGTAATCAAGAACTTTTTGGCCATCAGCTATGATCGACCATTGGTCTACAAATAAGCATCGGCGAACTGCTGGTGCCAATGCTTAGGTAATCCAGAGCTCACTGTCCTTCAGCTGTAACTGACGTCAGCCCACGAATAAGCACCGACGAACCGCCGGTGAATCACAAGTAACGCCCATCAGAAACTGGTAAAAATGTCAAGCATGGAAAAAGAGAAGCAGAACTGTACCCTATTTCTATAGATCTGAAAAAGGAACTGAATATTCCATTCTAGAGAGGATTGATGATCCAATTAAATTGGCTTGTACAAAAATAGAGAGAAGTAGATAGAGAGAAAGAACCATCTTCTTCATTGAGAAGGTAGAAAACTCCATTAGAGCTTAGACCTTGCTTGAATTTTCCTTACTCAGTTTGTGAATGGATATTGAATTTTTATTGAAGGCAATGCCTTATTTTACTTTCATGTTTAGCTAAATTCTTTACTAGGGGTGTGTGAATGATTGGGGTTAGTTTGGATTGAGTATTGTGTATTTGATCTTAGATTTACTCAATGGGTATAATTTTAGTGTTTCCTCTAAGTTTTAAGTTGAATACTCATAGTTGCAAATGTGGGTTGCATTTTCTTACTTTAATTTTTCTTGAAAAAGGAATTTAATGTATGGGTGAGGAAATGTTAATGGGTAATTGGGTGGTAATTATGTGGGGGTTGGGATAGACATAGCCAAAACCTATTATTATACACCCATTAAGAATCAATGCTACAAATAGTAGATTCATACCCAAGTTGATATGGTTGTTATGAAAAGGAACCTTGGGGTTTGAGAAAATCCGAGGTATAAGACATCTAATTGGTTGAGAAATGTAAGATTCCACCTAATCTGTAGCTAATTATACTATTGAGTAAAGCTAGGATCCATTAGCAAACCCAATCCAATGATGCCCCTATCGATATCACACCCCTATTAGGCTCTCCTTTGGTCTTTTCTATACTTTTCCCCTATTTTTAGTGTGCAAATCCATATTTTATTTTATAAATTGTGATTCCCCCAATTTTCTCTTAATTGTTTACTACATTGATGAAAATTAGTTCAATTTAATAGACGACTATTGTGTGATCAACTGACATTTCTTGTGGGTTTGACTACGACACCTATCGGGATTATTTATTTTGACAATGATCGTGTATATTCTCTCATAAAGAAGAGTGTATTTTGAACGTTATCAAAACTGGCGCCGTTGTCGGGAAATGTAGTTTGATAGCCTCTAGTTGTTTTTTACTTTGAGTTTATTTTGCATCTTGGCAATTGAGTTGAGGTAATTCAGCATTTTGTGCTTCATTTTCCTGTTGTTGAGTTGTTGATGATATGCTAATGAGCCCCTTTGAAAGGCTGATGAGAGATCCCCAAAGGGAATCTTATGTTGAAACCCTCCAATTGATGGATGAAATGTGGAGGAGAGATGAGAGAAATGACACAGTGTTGATGGTAGTGATGAAGCAAATAGAGCTACTAGCGAATTGCATGATGAGTCTTCATATAAGGTATCAACAAGCCAATTAGAGCTATGGGAATCCATATAATGAAAATCAAGGTTGAAACTCTATCTGTTCAACTAAGACGAGTAGCCAAGGAAATGATGAGTCCCTTTCATCTCGCATTGAAAGCATGCTTGTGGTGGTGCTTGAGCGAGTTGTCTCGACTGATTCAGGAATTCAAAAGTTGTGAAGTGATCTATTAGACCTCACTAAAATAGTGAAAGATCATGAGATGGCCATAAGAAAGTTAGAGGATAGAATGAACTTGTTAGCATCTCAAATGGCAACTCAACAGGTAACAAAGGAAACAAAGGCTCCACCACCCCCAACCAACATGGATAAAGAAGTCGTGGGATGGGAGGTAGAAGAAGAAGTTTTGAAAGAAACGTTTTCTAGAACAATGAAGGATTAGAAGAGGTGTGTTGCATGAGAAGAGGGCTAGGAACCTACACCTTTCAACCGAACAAACTCGATCTTGACCTTAAAAAGTCAGACAACCCCACCATCATAGTCATCTATCATTATACCACCTGTCTTGGAACTCAAACCATTACCTATCTATTTGTGATATGCATATTTTGGGGAAAATGAGATACTCCCAATGATTATCTCAGTAAAGCTCACCTACCAACAGGTAGAAGAACTTATAGCAGTATTGAAAAGGCATGTCCGAGCAATAGGATGGCCTATAGCTAATATAATTGGTATACCTCCGGGTATTTGTACTCACAAAATCAACCTTCAGGAGGATTGTAGCCCTTCAGTTGAGCATCAGATGTGTTTGAATCCACCAATGCAGGAGGTAGTCAAGAAAGAAATTATCAAATGGTTAGATGTGGGAGTTATGTATCCTAGAGCTGATAATAGTTGGATAAGTCCTGTCCAATGTGAGCCAAAGAAAGGGGTAATTACAGTTGTACCAAATGAAAAGAATGAGTTGATTGCAACTCGTCCAGTTACTGGATGGAGGGTGTATATGGACTACCGTAAGTTGAACTAATTGATAAAAAAGGATCACTTTCCAGTTCCTTTCATTGACCAAATTCTAGATTTGCTTGGCCAGGAAAGAATATTATTGTTTTTTGATGGTTACCCAGGCTGCAGTCAAATTTCTATTGCTCCCGAAGTTCAAGAGAAAACCACATATATATGTCCTTACTGGTCTTTTGCATTCAAGAGGATGCTTTTCGGTCTTTGCAATACTCCCGCCACTTTCCGGAGGTGTATGATGTCAATTTTTTCAAATATAGCGGAGGATACTATAAAAGTCTTCATGGATGCCTTCTCAGTTGTGGAAAATTCATTTGAGGATTGCTTGGTACACCTAGAAGAGGTGTTGAAGAGATGTGAGGAGACAAACATAGTACTTAATTGGGAAAAGTACCATTTCATGGTAAAAGAAGGGATTATGGGGGACAAAATTTCTAAGAAAGGGATTGAGGTAGACCAAGCCAAAATCAACGCCATTGCTCAATTACCTCCGCCAAGCACTATGAAGGGTGTTAGTTGTTTTTTAGAACATGCGGGATTTTACCGCCATTTTATCAAATATTTCTCCAAGATAGCTCATCCCTTATTTCGATTGTTAGAAAAAGATGTAAAGTTCGATTTCGAGGAGTGTATGAGGGCTTTTTGTGGAATTGAAAGAAAAGTTGATATCCGCTCCAATCATCACGGCACCAGACTGGTCAAAGCCCTTTGAGATAATGTGTGATGCCAGTGGTGTGGAATTAGGGGCATTCCTTGGTCAGTATAAGGAAAAGATTTTTCACCCCATTTACTATGCTATCAAAGCCCTGAATGATGCACAAACAAACTACACAATGACAAAACAAGAGTTGTTCACTGTAGTATTTGCATTTGAAACGTTTTGGGCATACCTTCTAGGGACCGAAATGGTGGTGCACACGGACCATGCAACACTCAGATCCTTGATGACCAAGAAAGATGCTAAACCCAGGCTTATTAGGTGCATCGTGTTGTTGCAAGAATTTGACTTTGAAGTAAAGGATCAAAAGGGATGTGAGAATCAAGTAGCTGACCATCTATCTCGCCTAGAGACAAATGGTAAGTCGGGTGTCCCTGATGAACATATTCTAGCTGCAACTCATGACATAACACCTTGGTTTTCAGATTGTGCTAATTATTTGGCAAGAAATATCACACCCGAGGGGTTGAACTTTCATAAAAAGAAGAGATTCATGCATGATGTTCGTAAGTTTTATTGGGATGAACCCTACCTCTTTCGTAGTTGTGTTGATGGTATAATTCGTAGATGTGTCCTAGAGGTTGAAATGGTACGGATCCTAGAGGCTTGTCATTCGTCACTAGTTGGGGGTCATTATGAAATTGTTTGAACAATGACAAAAGTGCTACAATGTGGATTTTATCGGCCTACACTTTATTAGGATGCCCATGACTTTGTTAAGCAATGAAATCGGTGTCAACAAACAGGAAGCATTTTGAAGAGGCATGAACTTCCTTTGACACCAATCTTAGAGGTAGAAATGTTTGATGTGTGGGGAGCCAATTTTATGGGCCCTTATATGAGCTATTATGGAAACACGTACATTCTCATGGCTGTTGATTATGTCTCTAAGTCGGTGGAAGCTGTAGCGTTGCCCAACAATGAGGGGAGGAGCATAACAGCCTTTTGAAAAAGCACATTTTCTCACGGTTTAGCACCCCTAGAGCCATCATTAGTGATGGCGGATCACACTTTTGCAATCGATTGTTCAACACTTTGCTAGCCAAGTATGCTGTGAAGATCAAAGTGGCCACCCCTTATCATCCAGAGACAAGTGGCCAAGAAAAAGTTTCCAATTGGGAAATCAAATCTATCTTGACTAAAACATTCAATGTGAACAGAACAAATTAGGCTCGAAAACTAAATAATGCCTTGTGGATGTATCGGACTACATATAAGACACCAATTGGAATGTCGCCATACTAGCTTATTTTGGAAAAGCGTGCCACCTCCTTGTTGACCTAGAACATAAAGCCTTGTGGGCATTGAAGATCTTGAACCTTGATTGGGGGGAAGACGTCCAAGGGAGAGTGGAAAATCTGCATGAGTTGGATGAATTTAGAATGTGGGCATATGAGAATGCAGCCATTTATAAGGCCCGCATAAAGCATTACCATGACCAGAAAATCTTGCATTGAAATTTCCTTCCGGGAGATTCAGTATTATTGTTTAGTTCAAGACTAAGGTTATTCCCCAGAAAGCTCAAATCTAAATGGTCAGGGCCATTTGAGGTGTCCCAACTTTTTGGAAACGGGCCATTGAACTTGAAGGATAAGATGGTCAAAATTCAAGGTGAATGGACAAAGAGTGAGAAAGTATTTGGCAGTGTTGGAGGAGGTTTGTCGAATAGAGGTCATGTACTTGGACGAGCCATAGCATATAAGGAGCCTCTGTGCCACGACGTTAACTACGACGCTTCTTTGGAGGCAGCCCAAACATTTTTACCTTGAGCATTTTGATGTTTTATTGTTTTTGATTTTGTAGGTAGATTGGATGCACAAACAAGGAGAAGAAGAGCAGGGCAGGCACAGTGTTATACCGGAAAATGCCGGTACACAAACATGAAGCGCCGCCCTGCCATCAGTGTGAAGCAGAATAGTGGGGAACATAAGAGGGTGCCAATGATCCACCGGCAAAACGCCGGTGACTATCTGCGAGCTGCCCGATGACCGCTAGATCCAAATAGTACACTTGGGAGTTATGGTAACCTTGGTGAATCAAATGGCGAAACGCTAGTGCCAACCCACAAACCGTCGAATGATCGCCGGCTGTAAAACATAGAACTGAAAAGGTGATGATCATTGGCGCTCAAACCAGTGAACCGACAGAACGCACCGGCTATCGCCGGTTAAGCACAGATCCATGTATACACTTCCATTAAAAATGTCAACCACCCATTGACCAACCAACCCATGAATCTGAAAACCAATCAAACTCCCAAAGAAAACCTTATTTCATCAAACCCTTCCTACGTTTCCATTTTCCCACACTTTTCACTTTCCTACCACCTCTTAAATTTCCAACAAACCAATTTCCCAACATAAACTCCATTATCACGTACCTTCTTCTTTCCCAATTACCTTCCCTCTCCTAGCCTTTAAATACCTCTCATCCATTACCCATCTCACCTCACCTAAATTCACATGACTTTGAAGACGCCATAATTGAGCAAGTCACATGGTTTCACCTCCCTACTTATTCTCACTTCTCAACTTGGTATGTGTCTCCTAGATTTACTTTACTTAAATTGAGAATATAAAATTTAACTCTAAGCATGATATAATAGATATTGGTCCCAATCATGTTCACTATTCTCTGGTTTTACTTGATTGAGTATTGTTCATATAGCGGGTATGTTAGTGGTGATATCTTGGAGTTCATATGTTAATGTGGGTATTCTATTTGCTGTGTGTGCTTCATAATTTGTATGATGGATATTCTAACTTGGGAGTGAAGTTTGAGTAGCTCCATGTGCTTCGCATGCACGATTTTCCAAATGAGAGATAAAGTGACGTCTTTCTTAAGGGAAAATCATCGTTGTCATTTTAATTATACTTGATTATGTAAGTGATAGTGAGGGGTAGTGAGTGGATGAATATTGATTTTTGAAGTATTTCTGATAGACTAAATGTGAGGTATCCCAGCAGTGAAACGCTGGTCATGCCCGGCGAACTACCAATTGAAACACGGGTCCAGTCGTAAGGTTACGGGCCACTACCATGAACCCGCGTTTCACTGATGCTTCATGGTTCGATATCAGTGACTCGCTGGTGTAGCGCCATTGTAAAATATCTCTACCCAGTTTTTTGCCTAATGATGACGGCTCATCGGTGCTTCACAGATTACCACCTGCGTTTCACCAATGTCCCACTGATGTTACTAGCTTAAACATTTCTTCGCTTCTATTTGGATATCATCCAATTTTTCTATTGTTGTCCATCAATTCTTCTTAGTTGTTATTCTTCTTTCAAATCTTTGTATGGTACTAACATTATCCTGCAGCATCATGTCCATCCCTAAATTGCATAGCATAGGGAAAGCCCTAATGACCAACACCAACACTCTATACTTAACTTCAGAGGAGGCCCAACATATTCACAGCTTCGCTTTTGGATGGATAAAATGGAAGCTTACTATTTGTCCTTCAAGGTGAATAGGTCCATCACTGTAGAAGCTCAATTTGAGGTGGAATCCTTCAAGGATGACATCCCAAATATCTACAATCAGATCGACATTCGAGATTAGGGTCCATTCACTATACCTATAGGCCCATACTTCCCTGAGTTGGTATGGGAGTTCTACACCTCTTATAAGGCGCGACTAAGCACCGTGAAGTAGAAAGGTCGAGTAGACATAATGCCCTTCCTTTTGTCTGTGTGG
>JACEIK010009571.1:37074-50204 GCA_018107945.1 Datura stramonium | reverse complement strand
GGCATGATTTTGCAAACATGTATAGCACAAATTAGAAGGATAGAAAGATACTTCATTGAACGACATAGATCATGAAAGAAGGAAAATTTCCCAAAACTTCTTGTAGCCTCTTCCCCATAAGTGTGGCGCGCTTCACACCCATGGAAAAGGCTCTAATTAATGCAACTTTAAAACATCCTAGGACACAACTAAACCTTTGGTCTGATACCAAGTTTTTCATGATCTGAACATAGGACCGAAACCTAGAACTACGAATGGCTCCACGTCGACCCATTGCATGAAAATAGCGACTACAGAGCATAAATAATGGAAACCGATAAACTAAATGTCAATAGGTGAATGTCTGCATACTTAATGATCATAAACAGATTCAATATTGACTAGCTGAGATCCTACATATTGTCTGAAAAGCCTCTAACGTAATTGAAGAGCTGATGGGACAACATCCCTAACTAGCTCACTAAATGTCTGAAAACTGGAAGTAACACAACTCATCAACTGAAGGTCCTCAAAGGATGAGGACTCACCAATAATAGAACAGGGCGAAGCTATGGAGACTTGCTAATTGCGGGATTGAGTCTGAACGTTTGAACTTTTATCATGAAACAATACAACATAGAGTATGCGGCCAATACTTGGAATCTACTGATTATGTAGGGTAAGAAAATTAGGCTGAGTAAGTATAACTAAAATCATGCACATAAATATAAATAGTAATATCATGAGAGTAGGGATTGCATTTTGATATCTGAAAACATGTATAATCGTAACTAAATTTTGTATTTGAATAGAATGACCCAAAGCTAGAAATAAAATCATATGGCTTGCCATATCTGAAATCATATGTAAAAATTATAAACTGATCATTTGGTCAAACCTTTTGAAAATATAATATTATAAATCATAAACATGCATAAATAGAATCATGAGGAACAAGGGAGGACTCGTCTTAATTGACACTGTCATGATAGAGCTTACATGATGTCCTAACTATCTCGCTCAAGTGTATAGAGCCATTCCAAGCTTGCCAAGGCAGGGAACGATACTTGGAATGATATCACTAATAAGGACCCCAAAGGGTTAACCATGAATATATACCTGTGGTGGCACGTAGTTCTAAGAACTTGGAGTTTACCTGAACGGCGGGCCTACTCGGTGCTAGACACTACTCCCAAAAACATGCACATAAGGGTTTACCTAGTTATTGTTAATTCATACATGAAGTTCATGGTCTAGTTAAATCATAACATACTTGATCATACTTGAAATATATAACTTGGCATGAAATAAGGGCCAGTGAGTCGGCCAAAATTATAAAATCATAAATCATGAAAAACATACATGCTTAAGAAAATCATCATATTTGACATTCATAAATTCATGAAGTGTACTTGTAGGAAACCATATCATAAATCATAGACCATAATTTAGAGCTTGGAGAATCAAAATCATAATACAATCGTAAACTTGGCATTTCATGAAACTAGAATAATTGGGCATAATTTTCTAAAAACTTGAAACAATAAATTTATAATCAAAATAGATATAAAATCTGCCCATAAATCTTAAAACACGCTTTGAAATAAGAAGGATATTGACCCATAAATAAATAATAGAGAATTTCATAAAATTTGGATGAAATCCCATATGATCATGAACTTGATCTAGAACTTAAATTCATGAAATTGAGGAGAATTTTGAGCATAAAAATGAAAGGAACTCTCATTCATAACCCTACATACCTGGGTAAACTGTATCTACACTTGTCTTTGGAAGCCCAAGAGATTTGGAGAACAAATTGGAGAGTTTAAGCTTGATCTTCAATAGGAAAGTCCTAATCTTGCATGCATGGGAGGGGAATGATTTAGAATATGTAAACTCCCCAAAAACCTACTTTCAAGAGCTTAAAACAACATAGTTTAGGCTTAGGAGCTAAGAATTTAGGGAAATACCCTTAATGAATTCACAGGAAAAAATCAACTGCCAGTAGTCATGACTTGTACTATAAGTCATACAATCCTCCTACGACTCGTGGTATACTCCCGTGCTGACCAAGTCCAAAACCTCCAATCCTCTGAATATTTCAAAGAATCTTAATAAGATCCATAACACCATATTACGAACAGTACCATCACTCGCACAATCAAACAACATCTAACCCCGAGAACATACTACAACTCCTGACCATGGGTCATACCTATATACTATGGCTCGTAATGAGGACTCATAGTTTGTAAAATAAATTCTCTAATCTTAACCATGTGTTTTCCTATGACCCGTACAAATGACCTACGACTCATAGGTTGAGTCGTACTGAAGCAAATTTTCCAACTTTTTCCGAGGATCACATTTCAAAATCCCAAGTCTAGTATTATGAACTCTTGGGATATTACATCCAGTCAAGGAAAATGGAAAGAGCCTCAATCTTATTGACTCTTTGCTTAAATTTGTGAAGTTTAAAGGTTGGCATATCTCAAGAATATTTCAAAGATAGAGATTTGCATCTTCACTTGGATGACCTCTAAAGAGTCCTTTCATTTGTAGCAGGTGTAACATTGTGCTAGTCACGTGAAACACTGCATTCCCTACCATGGCTGGTCGGTAATAACACTCAAACTCACACTTCCTGGCAAAGTATGAAGTGCAAGTTGTCAACAAAGAACCCAACAAAGATGTTGTGGTCGAAACCACAAGGAATAAGGTAAGATCTAGACTAATGCTTGTACTTAAACTTATTGATAAATTATCTCCAAATTGGGGGGTTTTAAAGAAAAATAATATTAAAATAAGATTGTAATTGTGGTTGTTATCAAGACATGAAAATAACTAGGGAAAGTTTTCCCATAGGTTCATAACTACTTCGGGTATACAGACGTGATCAATCCCAATGCTTACTTGTAGAACTGATAACCAGGGCTCATCCAAATGACTTGTTCGTCCTTATTGGATAACTATACTCAATCATAGGGTTAGGTATCATGAGTGATTTATTTTTAAAAATTATTAATATGTTCCAAATTAACTTTCCTATGATCGTAGCTTAAGTCATACAATGTTCATAAAAATCAAGGATTTATTGTAATTCTCTTTTTCTAATCTCTATATCTCTATGTTCAAGCAAGTAACAATGCTTATGTCTATATCTCTTTTTCCTAACATTGTGCACCGTTAAGAAATGTTTAAAGATGAAGAGAATACAATACAAGCATTTAGAATTGATTTTGAATCACTTTGTGTAATTCTATTTCGTTAATCCACCATGGTTCCCACAACCCTAGTTGTGGAGGTTATAGCCTCTCATGATTATAACATTGTAACTAGCATTCATAACAAACACATAATTAAGTACTTACAACAATAATTCAAAGAAAACATGCTTTGAATATCAATGACCAAACTCGAGAACAATTGATAAAATCAATTGTTGATCCTAAGAGTTGCTCTCCAAAACTTGATAATAATTCACATATAAAGCTTTTCACAAAGAAATCACAAATCTCCTACCTTATCTCTATGTTTTTCTACTAAAGTAAAACATAAAAGGTATTTATACAGATATCAGAAACCTTTTGCTAAGCTAACAGCGATTTTCCATATCTAGCGCCGGCTTGACTCACAACTGATCATATGACCCGTAACAGGATTGTACGGGTCGTACCTGCCTCTCGTACATTCCTTGGCTGCTGCAGATTTGACTAAGTGTTGGAAGATGGTATGACTTGTACCATAGTCCTACGAGTCATATAATCCATCTGTGGCTTGGCCCTTAGAACTTTGACATCCTCAGAAGTTTTCTATGAGTGTTATGGTATGCCTCGTACCTTCCTCCTATGACTCGTACTTGCTTGTTGCATCTGGAGTTCTGCCATGTCTTTTAGAATCACTGAAGCTCCCCATGGCTCATGGTACAGGTCGTATGTAGATGTTACGATTTGTGGGTTCCATCCATACCAAGAGACTGCCTTGTGAAATTTTCTCTGAAGATTTCCATGACTCCAGTTTCGGCTCGTACCATCTTGGTATGGCTCGTAGTGAGAGTTGTACTATGCCTTCGCCTTATTTCAGCCTTCTATGTTTTCCCAGAAATCTCAATACGACCCATACAATTCAGGTACGACTCATACTGAGATTTGTACTTGGCTTATTTTCTGCACTTTTATGCGTCTTTTGCACATTTTGATCCAACACTTATTTTCCATGAAAATAAAGTAAAAGAACCTTATATCCATATAAAAAAATCTAAGTCCATGTTATTTTCTCAGTTTTAAGCATCGAATGTGCTGTAAACTCACAGCACATCAACACCCTCAACTTAAGACTTTTGCATTCCTCAGGCAAAAAAAATAAAAAATTAAAAATGACGCTTAACTAAAAGATGAACCTAGGATACTATAGAAAACAATTAATCTAAATTTGCACCATATTTTACTCTTTTTCTCGTAAACCAAATAATCATATGCACATCAAGAAACCACAAACCATGATAAACAGGGATCAAGATATGTCATCTAGCTATTAGTACATAATCAAGTCACCACCAATGCTTTTCACTCAGACAATTTGTAGAATCAAATACAAACCATGTACTCTCACAGAAAATGAAGTCCCTTGCTCAGATATATAGTAAAATATGAAACATGGGACTGAAAAAATAAAAATCTCACCCTCACAAAGAAGTTCTAAATACTGCATGTCGGATACCATAGGCTTGCCCTTATTTTCTCTACTTTGGCTTATCAGATGGTCAGGCTAGGATCACTATAGGACTTGATTTGGTTTGTAATGTAGGATTTTGAGATAAGTATGGTATATATGAAATCTTTTTAGTGACTAAGCCCTCTTAGGAATTACATACATGTGGCTCCATTTTTCACTTTTCCACCCTTTTTGCCTTTTCAATTTTTTTCCTCCCTTTTCACCATTTTTTATGAAATTGTATGGGTGTGGTGTGTTTTTAAAAAAATTCATTCATCATTCTCTTTTTTCATCTTCTTTTTCAATTTTTCTTTTTCTTTTGTTTTTTTCACACCACACCTCATTTTAACCCTTTTTCTTTTCTCTTCCTTTTTCACCTCCCCAAGATTTATGCACCCCTACTCTAGCCACCCTCAACTTAGGTATTTTGCCTATGTTGAGGTTCACAATGTCCAAGGAGGGACCAGGGCCAAAACATGTTCATTATAAAAATGGATATGGTTAATTGGTTAATAAAAAAAATAGTTCATTTAAGGCTCATAATCGGGATCAAGTGAATCATATTATTTTTGTAGGACACTTTTAGCTAAAAATCTATTACACAAAAAAGGCCTATAATCCTTTCCTAACCAATCATCCTAAAACCTATGTAAAGTCCAATCGGGCAAGTTCTAGATCCTCTACGGTATTTAACTAGGTATTAATCCTCACTCACTCATGGTACATGGGTTACATTCATTCTACCTTTCTGGTTTATACATAGCTAACAAGAACTATTCATGTTAATACACTAAATGACACAAAAATATCGATAGAAATCATGCTTTGCAATCAACAAGTACATACCAAACCATAAAAAATTTTGAACAGGGTCAATTTTTCAAAACTTCAAAACTAGTGCAATTTATTGGTTGAGTACTCCTAAGCTACTTTTATAATTAAAAAATCAAAAAAGTGACATCCTAAACATGCTGGTTTTACTAGATAGTGTGCCTAAGGGAAAAGAAACACGTCAAGAAAAATCCTCGGACGAATCCAAAATATTCCAATTAAATATCATGCTTGGTCCCCGAAGCATAAAATATAAAAAAGAAGGAAGGGAACATACCTGTAGCTAATAAGACTTCACCATCCATGTGTTGCCTCCCATGCAGAACCTAATTTAACATCATGACACGACATAAGTCTCTTGAGTACTCAAACTTCGTCAAGGAACTCAGATTCATCCTCGATTGCTGAGACCACTCTATACTCCTTTGGTTTTTTCATTGACTGACAGACATTGAAGGTGACCTCTTCTTTATTGACTCTATATTTTAACTGGCTAGCCTCAACATCTACTAAAGCCCTCCTAGTGGCAAGGAATGGTCTCCCCAAATTGATGGGGACCTCAAAATCAACCTCGCAATCAAGGATCACGAAGTCCTTTGGGAATATAAATATGTCCACTTTAACAAGTAAATCAAACATGATCCCCACAGGCTTCTTCATAGTTCGGTTGGCTAGCAGCATCCTCATAGTAGTCGGTATAGGGGCTCCCAAGCCTAGCTGCTTAAACACAGCTAACAAAATAAGATTGGTGCTTCTCCCAAGTCGTACAGTGCCTTCGCGAACTTAACATCACCAATTGTAAATAGAATGGTGAAGGCACCTGGATCCTCTTTCTTTTGGGCAAGGACTTGTGAGGCTATAGTACTATAATGATACACGTTATCCACAGCCTCATAGTTCACGAACCTTTTCTTCGTAACAAGGTCCGTCATAAACTTTTCATATCCCGACATCTGTTCCAATGCCTCGACCAATGGTATATTTATAGATAATTTTTTTAGCATTGACAGGAATTTCTGAAATTTACCATTCTCTGCCTTTTTCTTAATTGTTTGAGGGAACGGTGGCGGTGGTCATGGAATATCCTTGTAAATCTTTGTGGCTCCTTGCTTTTCCCCTTGTTCAGCCTTAGGACCCTTTTCAACAACTGGAGCCTTAGTCAATTCAGCATCCTCATCATGCTCATTCTCAACAACCTCTTCCTCATCATCGATTATTCTTTGTTTCTTCTTTTTGAAGCTCAACTACAACCAGCAGAGGGGGTTCAACCGTGGTCTTTCCACTCCTAGTCATCACAGCCATGCAGTGACCATCATTCTTTAGATTTTGGACTGTGTTGCTAGGTAGTGTTCCATTTTTCCTAGGGTTCATGGATGTTGATAGTTTCCCTAACTGTTGTTCAATCTGCTTGATAGCCATAGCATGTGACTCAACTCTCTGACCCATGCTTGATAAATCCCCACGGATGTCTTTCAGTTGATCTTCTGTGAATTCTAACCTTCTTGAGCATCTCAGCCATCATGCTCTCCAACTTTGTCTGTCCCGGTTCCCCTTCACGTGCATACGGAGGCACATAAAATCCTGCTCGGTGGTTGCAGTAACCGTCATTCCTTCTACATTTTCACTCACGCTCACAACCTCGGCTTCTGTCTCTGTAGCCATTTCGGTTGTAATTTTCTCTATATTAGTTCTGAACACGGTTTCTAGAACCTTTGTTCCAAATGTCTTGTCCATACCCTTGGGCGTTAGCTCAAAAACTCGCCACTTGGTTGTCTAAGAAGTTTGCCTCCTCCTTGAAATCTGAGTGCTCAAGCCTTGGCTCCTTTCCCTGTGTCCCCACTAAATTAACTTTTCTAGCTCTAGCGCCCATGATATGCTTCATGATCAAGTCTAATGATGTGCGCATATGGGCCAATTCCTGGTCAGGTTCTTTCTCCTTCCTTCATTGGTCTGCAGTCAAACCAACAACATATGTACTAGATGTTGCTTCCGCTTTCTAGGTGTTCCATGCTCTATTTGTTTTCTTTACTCTGTCTAGAATAGTTGTAGCTTGCTCTCAGGTATGGCTCATCAGTGCTCCTCCTTCCATTGTGTCTACTACAGCTTTAACACTGTTATTCAGTGATCTATAGAAAATCTCAGGTAGACTGTCATCAGGAATTTTGAAGTTTGGGCACTTCGTCAACTTCTTCTTGAATCTCAGCCAGGTTTCATGAAGTGCCTCAATCTTCAGTTGTCGAAAATTATAGATTTAATCCTTAAGCTGCAGAATCCTAGAAGGCAGAAAGAATCTCTTTAGGAAAGCTTGTTTGAGCTCACTCCAATTGGTAATGGAGTCGTTAGGAAACTTCGATAACCATAAAGTGGCCTCCCCAGACAGAGAGAAGGGGAACAGTCTTTGCCTTATTGCATCCTGAATGATTTCGGGAAACTTGTAAGCCTTGCATATCCCAAAAAGTTCACTAAGTGCAGGTTGGCATCATCAGTGGCGTGACCACTAAACACCCCTTTCATGTTCAATAGTTGGATCATGGTGCTAATGATGTCAAATTTTGCCCCAACAGCCAGTGGTGGTGGTACAATAGCTTTGGTTGACCCTCCTTCATCAATGTTTGGGTCATCCACATCAAAGAATTGAGGGGAATATCTTTGGCCTCTGTTTCCATTTCTATGGAGACTAGCATTGAAAACCTCATCTCGAGCATCCTCTACATCCTGAAGTGCATTTTGTCGAGCTAGCTCAGCTTTCCTAGCTTCTTCATCAATACGGGCATCTCTCTGCTTTTGGTTCTCCATCCTTCGCAGTTTTCTTTCGAGTTTGAAATCCAAATGAATCAGGGGGTTTCCATTCTGAAAAGTACTTGCATTAACCAATCGACAACCTATGGATATTCAAAAACACAAAGAAAATGTAATTCTGGAAATAACAACCATAAGTTAAATACAAACAATTAATCTAATCTTAGCCGTATTCCCCGACAATGACGTCACTTTTTTATAACACTCAAACTCACACATCCTAGCAAAGTATGAAGCGAACATTGGCAATAAATAATCCAACAAAGAGGTTGGGGCCGAACCCACAGGGAATAAGGTAAGATCTAGACTGATACTGATACTTAAACTTGTTGGTAAGTTATCTCTAAATTGTGGCGTGTTAAAGAAAAACAATATTAAAACAAGATCATAATTGTGGTTGTTATTAAGATTTGCAAATAAAAAGGGTAAGTATTCCCCATGGGTTCATAAGTACTTCGGATATAAACACATGATCAATTCCAATGCTTACTTGTAGAACTGATAACCAAGATTCATCCAAACAACTGGTTCTTCCCTATTGGATGACTATACTCAATCACCGGGTTAGGTCTCATGAGCGATTTCTTTCTAACCCTTATCAATATGTTTCAAATTAACTTTCCTGTGACGAGAACTCAAGTCATACAATGATCATAAAAATCAAGGCTTTGTTGTAATTCCCTTTTTCTAATCTCTACTTCTCTAGGTTCATGCAAGTAAAGAATTCAGGTCAGTCCTAATGTTGCACATTGTTAAGAAACGCTTAAAGACAAAGAGAATACAATACAAACGTTTAGCATTAATTTTGAAACACTTTGTGTAATCCTATTTCGTTAATCCACCATGGTTCCCACAATCCTAGTTATGGAGGTTTTAGCCTATTATTATTGTAAGATTATAACTAGCATTCATAGAAAAACACATAATTAAATACTTAGAATAATAATTGGAAGAAAACCTACTTTGAATATCAATGAACACACTCAAGAACAATTGATAAAATCAAGTGTTGATCCTAAGAATTGTTCTCCAAAGCTTGATAATAATTCACAAATAAATCTTTTCACAAAGCAATCACACATCTCCTACCTTCTCTCTATGTTGTTATACTAAAATAAAACATAAAAGGTAGTTATACATACATCAGAAATCTTTTCCTAAGCTAATAGGAAATTTTCCATATCTGACGTCGGCTTGACTCATGACTGATCGTACGACCTGTAATAGTATTGTACGGGTCGTACCTGCCTCTCATACATCCTTTGACTACTGCAGATTTAACTAAGTATTGGCAGCTGGTATGACTCGTACCATAGTCCTACGAGTCATACACTCTATCTGTGGCTTGGCCTTGAGAACTTGACATCCTTTGAAGTTTTATACGAGTGTTGTGGTACGCCTCATACCTTGCTCCTATGACTCATACTTTCTTGTTGCATCTGAATTTTTGCCAAGTCTTTATGAATCACTTAAGCTCCCCACGGATCATGGTATGGATTGTAAGTAGATGTTACGATCCTTGGGTTCCACCCGTACCAAGAGACTACCCTGTGGAATTTTCCTTGAAGATTTCCACGACTCCAGTTATGGATAGTACCATATTGGTACGACACGTACTGAGAGTCACACTTTTCCTTCATCTTATTTCAGCCTTCTAAGTTTTCCCACGAATCTTAGTACGACTCAAACAATCAAGGTACGGCTCGTATTGAGATTTGTACTTGGCTGATTTTCCACATATTTATGCTTCTTTTGCTAATTTTTGCTGCAACACCTATTTTCCATGAAAACAAAGTAATCAACACATATCCATATATATATACCTAAGTCTATAATATCTTCTCAGTTTTAAGCGTCGAAAATGTTGTAAACTCATAGCACATCAGTAGGCGAATAGAACCTGCTACGTCAGGCATTATGGGATCATCATCTTCGTGGTCCATGTGACCATCCACGAAACCTTCTTGAGATTGTTGGACAATATCAATCATCCTATAAAAACACCCAAAAACAACATAAGTAAGAACATAACACAAGATGCTAAATTAATTCAACTCAACAATCAACTAGGGGCTATCAAATGACATTCCCCGACAACGACGCCGTTTTTGATAACATCCAAATCCACTCCTCGTGATGAGAAAGTGTAAATGGCCATTGGAAAAACAAATATATCTGATGGGTGTGGGGGTTGCATCCCACAGGGAATAGCAAATAGATGGCACAAAAGTTATTTATCAAGTCAACCTAAGAAGCATCATTGTATTGAAAATTAGAAAGTAAGAATTTGGGGGTTCAACAGATTATGATTGAAATGTAAAAATAACTATTGATCAATTGAAAAGATAACTAACTTGAACTACAAATGTGAGCAAGAGTTAGGGGTATGCTTTTGAATGGGGCATCAATTGGATTGGAACTAACTAGGTAATCAATTTATTACTCATAATTACAAATAGTCATGCATGAGCACCCGATATTTTTCAACCAATTGAGTGTCTTTGACCTCGCATTTTCTCAAGCCCCAAGGTCCCAAAAAAATCACCCATTAAGACTTGGGTTAGATTTGAGCTATTTCAAGCCTCAAATCTCTCATGGGTTAATGATTATAGGTTTTAGCAGTCTGTAGCCTAGCCCCACATAATCAACACCCAATTATCTACTACTTCTTTGCAACCTATATTCAATTTCCCTATTTCAAGAAAAAAATAGAACAAGTAATCAATAACCACATTTGCAACTATGGGTAATTCTACTATAAATTGGGAGAAAACAACAGATTTATGATATATGAATAATTAAAATATTACTCTAGCAATACCCAATCCAATTTAACCCCAATTCAAGAATACACCCCTAGCAATGAGATTTAGCTACTCATGAGTGAGAAATACAAAATTATATTAACAATTAAAAGAATAAGATTCATCATGAAGAGTTAATTTCAAGCTCATATTTATCTTCAATGGAGGTTTTTACCTTGAGGAAGAAGAAGAAAATCTTCTTTTAGTCTCGATTTAAGGCGTTTAAGATAGGCGAACATCTCAAAAATAGAATAGAGGTTAGTATGCATTGGACCCATTTTCAATCTCATCACACCCTGATCACACATTTCTTTTAACCTTAATTTTGATTTTATGCATTATTAATTTACTTATTTATTTTTATCCCCTAATTAAATTCACCTCTAAAACTTAGATGGAATATATATATACACACACACACACACACAACAATTGTTTCTCTTGAATTATAATACCTCGAAAGTTTCTAAGACTAGACTCAAGATTTAAAATGTGATCAGCAGAAAAAGGAGGGAAATTTTTCACAGGATGACTTGTTGTATGAGTCATGGTGAGGAGTAATGAGTCGTAGGATCAGTCGTGGTCAGTATCTGCTAAAGGAAGTCCAGTAACAATGAGTCAAGGTACAATCCATGGGATCATATAATGAGTCATTGTCAGGGGTCGTGGGAAGTAGCTTGTGTGTCAGGCTTGGAAGGTATGACTTTTTGTACGACTCATTGTGGCAAATAATGGATCGTTGTAGGGAGTCGTTCGCTTGTTCAGGGATGTCAGGGATGTCAGGGTTGGAAGGTACGGGTCATTGTACGACTCATTGTGAGGAACAATAAGTCGTGGTTTGCACTCATAGGAAGGGGGCAGAGAAATTGGCACAAGTGGTAACGGACGAGTCCAAAGACCTATTTTTTTATGGTGCAAATTGTGGTTCGATCCATGGGAAACATCAAAAGTCAGGATGAAACAGTGGTGATGACGGGTGGTTACCACGAGTCGTGGTGTAAGTCATTACTTCTGGCAGTGTGTAATTTTATGCGAAATCAGTAAGGGTATTTTCATAATTTCTAAGCTCCTAAGCCCTAAACTGCATCATTTTAAGCCCAGTAAATAGTGTTTTAAGGGGGTTTAACCTATTATATTTCATTCAAAACCCATGCATGCAAGATTAGAAAATCCCCTTTGAAGATCAATCTTGAATATTTCCAATTCTTCTTCAAATCTCTCGGACATTCAAAGACAAGTGTAGATTCATTTCACCTAGGTATGTAGGCTATGAATGAGATTTCCTTTGACTCTCATTCCCAAATTTCTCCTCAAGTTCATGAATTCAAGTCTTACTTCAAGTTCATGATCTTATGGCGTTTAACCCAATTCTATTAAATTCTCTATGAATTGTTTATGGGTCAATTGTCTCTATGTTTCAAAGTATGTTTGAAGATACAATGGGTAGATTTTAGACCTCTTTTGATTATAAATTCATGATTTCAAGTTTTAAAAAATTATTTTCAATTATGCAAGTTCCATGAAAAGTCAAGTTTCTGATTTATGATTTCAAATATGATGAGCTATCTAGCATGAATGAATGATTACAAAGTACCCATGTATGAATCTATGAATTTCCTTATGAAGTCTATTTCAAGTATGCATGATTTTAAGATTTTTCGGCAAGACCACATAAGTAAAGTATGTTTCATGATTTAGCCAATGCTAACAAGATCAGTTATGATATATACTTTGGAGTCAAAACTCTCCAATGTTCAGATTCAAGCTATGTTTTGAGAATATAATTATATGAGCATTCTACATGCACTACAACATTTTCACCCTAAGGCCATACTAAATCTAGATAACGCTTATAATGTGTTGCCTAAAATGTATTTGGGTACACTTTTAAAGTGTAGCATTAGTTTTTAGCTTTTGGCCACGGTAATATTGGCAAACGCTTGTAAAGCACGTTGTTTAATGGTATATACTATGTTTTTAAGTGTTTCTACATAATAATAT
>JACEIK010009570.1:22245-48513 GCA_018107945.1 Datura stramonium | reverse complement strand
AAGTTATTTTCAGTTATTGCTTGCATACTCAGTACCAGTGGTACTGACGCCCGTTTTGGGGCGCTGCATTACTTTCCTGCAGGTACTCATAGACGAGGAGCAGATCCCTCGTAGTTCCATCCAGTGTACAGAGTCTTCAGCTCCTGTCATCCGGAGCTTGAAAACTAAAGGTTTACTTCCCTTTTTGTTTGTACAGTATGGGTAGGCCGGGGCCCTGTCCCGACCATCTTATTATTCTTAGAGGCTTGCGGATTGTTTATTCCCTGTGGTTAGTTGTACGGTCGGGTGGAGCCGTGTGTATGTTTTTAGTTTGCATGTGATGGCCCTATGGGGCCTTGTTCAGTTGTCAGTTGGTGACCTTGTCGGTCATAGATCAGTTCAGCACTTGATTATACTTTTCAGTATAACTAGTCAGCATGGTGGCCTTGTCGGCCTGCATTGGTTCCCCTATGTTCAGTTGTTCTAGGTAGCTGTTATATTCCTACAGGTTGCTATAGGTGTTGTCGACCGGAGCCTGTATTTACAGCCGTTATATAGCCCGTTGTTTTCATAAATCGAGAATTAGAGCCAGCCTCGCACCAGAAGTGCTTAGGCTTAGTAGTCCAGGTCCTAGTAGGGCACCAGGTGCCAGTCATGCCTCCCAAGGCGGGGAGTGACAAATAGCTACACTAATTTCTAGTTATTAGCTATTAATTAGGAGTGAAAAATGTAATTTTGGCTATTTCTAGCCCAATTTCACAATCTCTCATCCATACCCACCAATAAATTCTCTCCCGATACTCAATTCTCCTTTTGCAAGCAACAATCAAGTAATAACGGTTAGACCCACATTAATATCAATGGATCTTCAATTATAGATTGAAAAGAATCTAACAGATTTACACTTAATTAAACAATATTGAGAGGACTCTAGCAATACCCACTCTAATTAAGCATTCACCAGCACACACCTCTAGTTAATAATTTAGCTACTCATAATTTAAAAAATTCAAAAGCACATTTAAAAATAAACTCATTAAATTCAATAATAGGAGTAGAAAAATAAAATTCAACAAGAAGTCTTCAACAATGGTAGTACCTTGCTATGATGAAGAAGAAGAAAAAAGAAAATAGTTCTTTTCAAATTCCACCAATCAGATTCTTACTTTCTTCTTTGCCAAGAGAATATTCTAAAAGCTAAAAATTAAGGGTTGATGAGTACACAATACTTTTCTCTAGAATATATCCAAAAATGGGGCATCCTCCCTCTCTTTTTCTGTGATGGATAATTTTACCCCTAATCAACACTCTGGCACCGACGGAAGTACCGGTGGTTCGCCGGTTACGTTCCGTGAACCACCTCCAGTGATTTCTAGTGTCCATAGCCGATTCCTCTGGCGTTTCACCAGTCTCCACCCGCGTACCGCCGACTCTTCTCTTCGATCCAGAAATTTCAGGGGTCAATCAATAGAAATACCGGCAAGTCGCCAGTTGCAGTCCACATTTGTCAGTTTCTATCATTCCCAGAGGCAGTGTTCATCATCTCATGGCCGGCGTTTAGCTACCGTGTCATCGATCTCCTCCGGTGAAGCACCGATTTTCACCTGAATCCTTTTTTTTCTCCCTTTCTTTCTCTTTTCTCCAAATCAGATATCTGCACACAAAAAGGAAAAAAGGGCATAAAATCCATATAAAACAACTTGAAAACTAGACTAAAGTTCATGCTTAAGATCCTAATGAGTTGGTAAATTACCAACTCATCAAACCCCTAAACTTGAACCACTGCTTGTCCTCAAGTAATGCAGTTAATATCAAGTAAACAACATGCCACTTCACACAAATGTATGCATTAATGACTACTTGACCTCAGACAACCCAAAAATTTCTCACCGTCTCAGTGAAGAAGAGAAGCAAATTCCCCAAAAACAAGAAAAATGGAAACATTTCAAGAGGCCACAACCATTGAAAAGTGCGATTCACAAAAGCTTTCTTGTTGCAAAACAAGGAAATAACTCATGCATAAAGAACACATAGAATCTTAATACATAACCATTGCACATCCAAAACTTATCATAGAGCTTGCATTTCTCATGCCCTATGCACAAATTTACCTTTAATGCAATTGTGCCCTCAAAAGGGGTGATGCCACTCACCGAAGAGAGAATTCCTATTTTCTTCATGAACTCAATGCATTCACACAAGGATTGCACAAAGAGAAGATTTCACTCACTCTCCCAAAAGAAATATGGATGCACCCAACTCGACCCATAGGCTTGCCCTTCGTGTAAATCGCCACTAATGTAGAGCAACTGCACTTAAAATCACTTAGGACTTGCGGGTCATAATGTAGGCTAGGGCTGAGGGTAGGATAAATTTTTAGCTTTAGTGACTAATTCCTCCCTAATTCCTTTATAAACACTTGCAACATCCCATTATCTTATTGAAATTACTCCACCTTATTTCTCCTTGTTCATTATCTTCATCATTTGTGTAACACAAACCACCCTTTTAACACCCAATTCCTCAATTAGCCTTTTATATGTAAGAGATAGCACCTTTTTACTATTCTTTTCTCTTCTGATGATCGGAGTTCTTTCAACCTAATGATTCATTCATTTCATCGCAATTTTGGTGCTACCTCACATTCAAGCTCTCATTTTTCTCCCTTTTCTCACAAACCACCAAACTTAGGCTTTTGCCTCATCTCACATTCCTTCCCTTATTGCTCCCCATTTCATTTTCCTGAAGTCCCCATTTCTCATTTTTTTAATTACTAGAAATTAAGGAGGATGCATGCAAAAGAGAAGGATTAGAAATGGTCAATAGGCTTGTAATGTGGTTTCCAAGATAGGGTCCAAGGCTCAAACATTGGATATCAAAGATTAATGCTTAAGGAGGTCATTTTGGGTGATGTGACTAACAAAAGGAGTCCTAAGATCATGTTCTAAGTGCAACTACATCTAGGATTTCGCCTTGAGTCACACTTGGGGCAAGTTCTAGACAAGAAGATGTGCATGGGATTCATAAAAGTCCTTACCACACAAGGCATCACTCGTAAAGAGACCACAAGAGTCATTATCCATATAGAATCTTGATTTAATACATCAAAGCATGCAAATTCATAAGTCAAGCAAGGACTACGAAATATGACAAAGAGTGCTATGTTCTTGATTCCAACATCTGTTCATTATTTCTCATTTTCATGCCCTTTTTTAGAATTTCATTTCAAAATCTTTTTCTGGTGGTGTCTCTCAAAACAGCTCCATAAAAGACTAAAAAATGACATGGCATTTTCTCTTAAGAAGGTTGCCACTCAATCTATCATTGGAAAATGCCAACTCGGTTCGACAACAGAAAGGAAAGGGAAAACAAAGATATGCTCCTCGAGAAAGAACCGCGGTATAAAGAAAACCATTGGAGTTTATTTACTATTCTATTATTTACATGGCGAATAAGCAAAGGACTTTGGTCCCAAAGGAATAAATAATTTAAGACAAGGACCCTATTTTCATTATTAACCACTAACATTCATCAAAGAAAATTCCAACGAAGTCAACATCACAAGTCCAACAAGGGCAATCACCAATCGAGATTAAAAACTGAGCTCGACAAAGGCTCATAATTCATCAAAGATAATAAAAACACAAAATCCCGACAAGGGCTAATTCAATCTTTAAACTAAAACATGAGTGATCCCCAACAAACACTCGTCCCCTCCCCAGTTAATAGAATACATTATCTCCAATGTATGCATGCAAAATAAAGGGGTAAAAGACTCCCTGAGCAGGTTTCTCGTCATTGTCATCATCCGCAACTTCCCTAGCTTCTGCAGCACCAGCAAAACTAGCCTCTCCTAAATCGTCGGTATCGTCCCCCAAGCCCTCAAATAAATCATCTATTGGACCTCAAGCTGTGGAAGAAGCAACCATTGCAGCATCGAGAGAACTCATGTCAGGCACTTCCATTGATGTACGACTTTTCCACTTCCGCACCTCGGTTCGGAGAGAAGTGACAGCCCCCTCCACTGCATCCACCCATTTGCATAATGTTATAAAGCTCTTATACATTGATTTCATCTCCCTTTTGACTATTTGAGCAATAAGTATAGGGAGACTTCTAGCCAACTTTTGAAGTTGGCTCTCGTTAGAGTTGGTCATTTCAACAAGCTTATGGAGACCACTTGGCTGGGATGATGTAGGAGGGGGAGATGCTCCCTTGAGAGGTGTGCCACCAGAGGTTTGGCCCGTAGCTTCTTGGTGGGACACATTCAAATTTGGGGCCTGCGGTGAGTGCTCCGACCCATGGGATACGGATCCCTCAGCTTGCCCAAAATCTTTCAATATCTTTCTCTTGACTGCGGGTGCCTCGACCTCTCTTTTCCTATCCAATACTATCACTCCTGAGGCAGGGACAGGAGTCTCATAAGGGAAAAATGGCAACCCACTTGGAGACATAGCTGGGAAATGAGGATTGCATAAGGCATGGAGGTGCTAGCTTGTCTTGCCTTCCACTTCATCTGCTGAGCCACAATCTCCACAAAGTTAATGGGGATTCCATACATAATGCAGGCGATTGGAATTGTTGACTCCAAGCTGAACCACTGCTCATATTTGGAAGGAATGATGCAGCCACAAATAAAATCCAACCATAACTTGGCCTCGAACTTCAGATCGTGGCAAAACATTTCTCCACCCATGGAGGCCCATAGCAGGGTATCGACTGCGATGATCGGAGCTATTCAGGTGAATTGATTTTTCATGTATGTGATCTTGTCCATATAATCTATGCCTAAATCAATTTCGTCTTCCTAGAACAAATAGTTGATTGCAGCCGGAGTGATGTCTACCTCCACCTTGCGTACCATGACTCATGGTAGGCAGGTAACTTCATCAATTTTTCCTTTGTGCTTCATGAGGTCCTATCTCTCCTAGTAGGAGGCATAGAATTCTGGAACTTGGTTTGGGTAATAGTCTGGGAGAGGATTGGTAAAAGCATGCCATTGCCTGTCTATGAACTGAGCAGTAATGTTAAGCAATTCCCTTCTTAGTCCTGCCAAGTCGAACCTTTTCTCCACTGTTATCGACTAGCCCTTGAATATAGTGTAGTGCCCTTTCATGTTGGGCACACAAAATATAATAGCCTCCTTAGAGTCGGTAGGTGTTGTGGAGGCTTTGGCCTTGTCCTTGCCTTTGGTGGTTGCTGGTGCCTTGCCTTTGGTGGTTGTTGGTGCCTTGCCTTTGCCTGTGTTCCTAGATGATGACATTTTCTGCAAACATGATGTTAGGGGCAACCATAATACATTGAAATAAAATACCGAACATTAAACTAAAATTGATATAAGAAACAAAGGTGAAGAACTTATCATTAAAGAACAGGCAGCACCGATGAGGCGCAGGATGATATCTGTGGACCGCCGCTGGCTCATCGATGTGAAGTAGTAAGCTGGGTTGAGAACACTTCCACCAGCGACAAAGCGGAGAAGCGCTGATTCTAATCTGTGAACCACTGATGTAATTCGGATTCCAAGTGGCCTGAAGCCAACTGGAGGTTGGACCGGCATTCCATCGGTGTTTCACCAGACCCGACCGGCGAATAGCCAATTGTCATCGTTCTCAAAGAAATTCCAAGAATTTCAATGGCACCAAATCACAAACACCAACTCACATTATATTAAAGCAACAATTCTACATAGGGATAGGACTAACATGAGAATTTACCCTTAAGAATGGCATCACCCAATCTATCATCAGGCAAAGCATGACTTTTAAATCCATTTTGCTTACTCATACTTCAGCCCATTTAAGTACACACAAATATTATGACTACCCCATACCTCTACTCGTACTTTCAGTAAACAAGCATCAACCATGATAATAATGGGAAAGAAGGGCATCAGCAAGGAGGGGAATGTATATTAAGGCAATGTGAATACGCAATCAAAGTTCTATTGATGAAACATACAAAGAATCAGAGATACATTACAACACTTAGGAGAGAAGCTTTGTAGAAAATAACATATGGTAGCTTGATAATGCTCAACAATGGCACTCTTCAGACTTATGTAATGGAGAGGGAGAATGTAAGTGTAGTGAGAAATGGTAATGAGAGTGAGGGGTTTTATAGGTGATCAGGTAAGAGTGGGGGTAGTTGAGGAGAGAGTGGGATAGTAATGGTGAATTAATGTGTTGGTGGTGATGAAGGGTGTACCTACGCACTTCTTAGACATAATTTTGCCCATGCTTTACTATATTTTGAGGAAAAATTATGTGTGTTTGCATGTGTTTATATTATATATTTGTGAAAATGGCTAACACATGCGATTAGATGCTTTCAAGGCTAAAAATGATAGATTTGGGTATATTTGTGCCATTCGGAATGAACTTGAAGAAAATGGAACAAAGTGCGGACTGCTAGCCAGGTAACGAGTCGTCATCTTAATGGACGACTCGTTCCTGGAGTCGTGGGAAGAGATCGAGTTCTATTTCGAAGAGATAGTGCCCCTAAAGATTTGATGGCAAGACTCGTTACATTATGCCAGTTGTGAATACTCGGAGGAAAATTTTTGAAAAATGCACACGGAAGACAACGAAAGACATAATGAGTCGTCAGGTGAAGTAACGACTCATCATGAGATATTGTGAGCAATCGTCAAGTACACTGGAAGTTTTTATGATCTATAGCCATGAGGGACCTAACGACTCGTGCCCTAACCTTATGAGTTGTTAGGTGACTCGTCACCTTGAAGGAGCAATTTGCTGAGGACGAGTACTTAATGCTTGCCACGATTCATTAGAAGACCTAACGAGTCGTTACTTGTCCCGTTGCCACCGCCGACTTGGATTCCATTTTTAGCTAGGAAAAGGAACTACAAATCCCAAATCAAATCCATGATGGAAAAAATAAGGCATAAATATACTATTATAAATACACATTTATTTCTTTGTAATATGGGAGAAAAAAACAACAAGTTTGAGGATTAGTGTGTGAAATACGATTGTAAGGTTTTATTTTCACAAAATGATTTGAGATACTTGTTGAATTATTCTTCCTTATTTTTGCATTATTCAAGTGAAGTTTCTTCCTATCATCATCGTAAGTATTAATTTGAGCTTTTGTCTATGAATTCTATGAACATACTTATAATTATGGAAGGCTAAAACCTCCACAACTAGGATTGTGGGAACTATGGCGAATTAACACAAAGGAAAAGTACTTAGTGATTCTTGAATGTAGTTTATGCATGTATTGTATTTCCCTTCGTTTTAATTATTTCTTAACGGTTTCAAACATTGAAACTTGCCTTATTCTTACTTACCGGATAAGGGGGTGATGAATGGAAAAAGGAATTAACAACGGAGATTTGAGGCTATCAACCCTTATCTAATAGCTTGACCTTGTATGAAAATTGTTAATCCAATATCAAGGGTAAGGGTTAGTCAAGCATACACCTGTAGAGGACAAAGTTGCATGGTAATAATCATTCTAAATAGGGACCAACCATTTAGGTGAAGTTAACTTACCGATATTGCATGCTAAGCACTGGAATAGATCACTAGTATAAAATGCTTTGTGGTTATGAAATCATGGAGAACACTTACTCTAGTTAGTTGCATTAATTTGGAATCAACCTTCACTTTCTCTCAACAACATTGTTTGTTACTTTTATAAATTTCCCCCCTCTTAGGAGATAATCGACTAAAAAGCTTAAGAACTAGCGTTTTTTTATATCCTTCCATATTCCCTGTGGGATCGACCCCAACCTTTATTGGGTTCTATATTTGACATCAGCCGCTTTATATCTCAATTGTGAGGTGTAATTTGAGCGACATCAAATTTTAGCGCTGTTACCGGTGAATACTGTTAAGGATTAGATTAACTGCTTGTGTTTAACTTTTAGTCTTTATTTTCTATTTTTTTATTCTTCTTTTATTTTTTGATGTGTCACAGGCAGAGTGGTGAAACAAGTGGCCAAGATGTGACCACGGTCTCAACAGGTATCTTGATAAAGTCTAAGTAATCAAGATACAAGTGTCGTGCCGCGATGTTAAATCAGGCGCTCCTTGGGAGGCAACCAAAAATAATTTTTTTTGTTTGTTTTTATGTGTTTGTTCAAGTCTGTAGGTGATAGGTCATGATTTTCAATAAATAAATTTGAGCATGAAATACATAGATGGGGGAAGCTTCTCTTGCCCCCACAGATGGCAAGGAGTAGAGATCCAGGGAGTTCTTCTTTCACTCTATTAGTTTATGCTTATTTTTTTTAGTATTGGGGATAGTGTAAATAATTAAGTGTGGGGTGGGAGAAGTAAACTTCATATTACCATGCATTCCTTAATTGCTAAATTTGTACATGGTAGGCCTAGTTTTTTTGGGATTTATGGCTTATCATGGATGCACGTGGGTTTGTAGTATTTTTTAGTTTTATTTTATTTTGGGTTCCTCCGGTTTTTATTTTCGTTACTTTTCCGGTGGATAGTCCCTTAGAACCGATTAGAGAGTCTAGATTTTTTTTTTTTTTAGTCATTGAGTCATGACTTTGCTCGATGATGGATGGATGATGACCGTCTTAAGGGTAAATTAGTTATTAGGAAGAACAAGACTTGAACCTTACGAATTCTATGTACTTCACCCTAGGTATCATTGGGACTTTATTTAATTCACTAAAAAATGCATGAAAAAGGAAGAAACACCTAGTCTTTTGGAAATTGACTCTCGTTCTTAAAAAGAAAAAAAATTCTTAATTATTTTATGCATGCAATATGAATATATATGTTTATGTGATCTTGATTCTATTGTTAAACCATTTTGTGTCATTGTGTGAGTGTGGAATATTTGACATACTCCATGCTTGCAATTTAATGTCTAGAACTTGCCCGGTGTGTGTGCAAAGTGAAATATGAATGATGAATTTAGGAAGTGATATAGGCATTTCTTTGGTAGCCTTATTTTTATCCTATTTTACCTACCTTGATTGTAATTTTCCTAGTTAGCCGTGTTGAGCCTTAGCCTATTCTTTTGGTAGCCATATTACAAGATTAATCCCTTTTTGTTGTATTGATTTATATTTGATCCAAGTGACTCCTAGAGAACTTTAATGATTTTTTTAGGAAAGGAGCATAATTGAAAAAGTGCAGGGAAAAGCTAAAAAGTGTGGTGAATTGAAAGAAAATAAAAAAGTGAAATTTTGCTTAAAAAAAAAGAGGGTGATTATTAGTGGGAAAACATAAAGAAGAAAGAGCTTTGAAAAATTGAAGATGAAAAAAAAGTGTGAATGAGCACAATGTTAAAAGAAAAATTCTCACTTGTCACCTAAGTTTAAAAATTGAAAATTAAGGAGGTATAAGGAGAAAAATTTTGAAATTAAAGAATGTGCTTGAAAAAAATATCAAAATGTTGTGAAGTATTAAAGTACTTAGGGAGATTAGTCACTAACTTGGCCAAATAGTTTCTACTTGTCCCTTAGCCTATATTACAACCAAAATTAAGTCCTAATTGATCCTTGATTCAAAATTCTATATTAGTAGATTATTAAACTGTCACGCGCCGACTTGGGGGGTATGACTGGCACCTGGTGCCCTATTAGGACCTGGACTACTAGACTACTGTGCCTAAGCACATCTGGTGCCTGGCTGGCTCTAACTCAGATTGCGAGATTTTCGGCTCTAACTGGAATTCATGGGGGGGCTCAGCCCAGGCTATACTTGGTACGTAAATACAGCCTCCGGCCGACAGGCCTATATCCACCTGTACTGTAACATCGCTAAGCAGAATCATTCTCATATAGGAAACTATGTGGGCCGACAAGGCCACCATCTTTGTCTAGTTATCTCTAACTCAATACATATGAATCTTTTGAACATCTCACGTGTGGCCCAGGTCACCACTCCTCCTCTGAATAGCGGCCCCACACGACCGGCACAACTAACCACATGGAGATATATATACATAATCTGCAAGCCTCTAAGAATCTTTTTTGATAAGATGGTCGAGACGGGGCCCCCGACCTACCGTCTTTGTACAACAAAGAAATAAGCGTGTCTAAGCCGGGAGGACTCTGTACGTAAGCGCAAGCGTGTCTATCTGTAATCTGTTCCCTGGGCGCAAGCGCACAACAGGTGCTTCATGCGCTATCTTCGATCAACCTGATATAGAGAATGCTCTATCCCATCTTCGTCCTCTGCGGACGGCATGCCACTCCCTTGGGTGACGGTATCCCCACCCTCACGGTGGGCGACTCAATTACCAACCCAGGGGCGGCGAGGACGCTCAATAAGGGGCCCTCATAACACAAACAAGTCTCAACAATCAATAATCACATATAACAAGCATGCTTGAACTGAAAATACTATCGTATTACGATTTCTCATTACGTACTTTCTTTTACGTGTTATACTGGATTCTCATACTGATTTATACTATATCTGGGATATTATCGACTGTCTGGCTTCCTCTTGTATCGAATATCATCATTTAATAGGCTATCTTGTATGCAGGATATTATCGACTATACGATATTGCTTTACTAACTTTTATTCTAAACATATCTCATAATATTATAAACATGCTTGCTAAATTCAAAAACACGCTTGCTAAACTCATACGGGACTCAATTCCTTGACTTAAGATTCTTTCTTCTATATAACACGCTATCTCTTCATCTTTGGATTACTAACATGCGGCGAATTAGCTTTACATACCTTAAGCAGTTTCGACTAAGCTGGCGTAGTTCGGTCGGTGATACTTACCGCACTATTTCTCCCAACTGCATTCATATATATATATATATATCAATTAGAACTGAATACACTAATATTCTGGAAGAAAACATCACTTTCGATATATATATAGCCCCAATTTTGGCTTATCGAAAAGCAGTCGAAAACTCGCTATTTCTAAGTCCGAAGGAGAAATACTCGCAGGAGCTAGGAGCATATTTATACTAGTTTGGAGCAATTCCACTTACCTTAGCTCCGGTAGCACGATGATTCTTCGGCCGAATTTCATGAAATAAACCCGTAGGAATGCTCCTTGCTGCTAAATACCTCGCGTCTAGGATTATTTTCGAGTTTGGATCCGCGTTAGGCAGCGTAATCGGACGGAGGTATCAAGAAACCTTCGTTCCTCTTCCTCTCTAATTTTTCTCTCTGTTTTCACTGGGTAAATTTAATCATTAAAACCAGTTGGGGGCTTATATAGTTGGGACCTATAAGTCGCATTCATGGAATGCGATTTATAAGTCGCCTTCGACGTGCCGACTTGGCGCTTGTCGATCTTTCTCGGGCCTTTTACTAGCATGTATGGCATTTCTAAAATACTTAACCAGCTCATGCGAATAGGCCATTTTACATGTCAAGAATTTACGGGGTGTAACATTCTCCCCCTTAGAACATTTCGTCCTCGAATGTAAACTTCTATCTATAGGAATTCCCAACTTACTCAACTTATTTCTAGAAAAATTTTGGCGGAAGTTTCCCTGTAATATAGACTATCCCAAAAACACAGAAATGAAAAGTCAATACAAGTACTCCACACAATACTATAGTATTCATCACATGAAAGATTGGAATCGAATATCTCATTTATACATATATTATAAGGCACTACATAAAATAACAATACGAACATACCTCTTGGTGACTAGGCTTGGAAATAAGTGAGGATATGGGTTTCATATCTTCCTCTACCTCCCAAGTCATCTCCTCTCGGTTTCTGTTACGCCCACCGTACCTTGACACATGCAATATCTTTGGTTCTTAATCTCTAGTCTGTGCTTGTCTAAGATAGCCTCTTTGGAACCTCTTCATAGGCCAGCTCTTCCATAACACGGATATGAGCGGGAGGCTTTGCTCTAGATGGATCTCGATGCACTTCCTTAGCATAGATACATGAAAAATGGATGAGCAGTTCTAGTGCAGGCAAGTTCAACTCATATGCCACTTGGCCTATCCTTCGACGAAGCTGATAAGGCCCAACAAATCTCGGACTGAGCTTACCTTTTTACTGGATCTCATCACCCCTTTCATCGGAGATATTTTCAGAAATACCAGTCATTCACATCAAAATTCCAGGATTACCACGCCTCACATAGCATACGATTTACGCGGCTCGTGCAGTCGGTAGGCGTTCTCGATAAGCTTTACCTTTTCTCCATTTGAATAATATACGGCACAATCAGCGATTTGACTCTTCCACTTCAAACCCGCCGTTTGGCGATACGTATTTTCGCCCATACAATTCTTCAAAGGGCACCATCACGGATAGTGGTGATAGCTGTGTATAAGAAACTCAATGAGAGGTAGACATTCATCCCAGCTACCTCCAAAATCTATCACACACGCCCGTAGATGTCCTCGAGCGTCTGAATAGTGCTGGATTCCAACCTATCCATCTGTCGAGGGTGGAATCTTTGTGCTCAAGTGTCTGCGTTCTAGACCTCTCTGAAGCATTGCCAAAATCTAGCTGTAAATTGTGCTCCTCTATCACTTAGATAATTAGATGGAACCGTGTAATCCTAACTATTCTCTGATATACAATTTGGCTTAATCTTCGGCAGAGAAAGTAGCCTCCTTTGGTAGGAAATGGGAAACAGTTTCATTCGGTCTATCAACTATTACCCAAATAGAATCATGTCTATGCAGTGCAGGTAATCTGCTACAAAGTCCATGTTCAATGCTTCCCATTTCGAGAGGCACAACTATGTCCTAGTTAATCCGCCCGATTTCTGGTGTTACGCTTTTACTGTTTGCAGTTAGGACATTGGAAGGCTACAAATTCAGCTATTTCTCTTTTCATACTTTACGGTAGATCTCCTTAATATCGTGGTACATTTTCGTCGCGCTGGTGGAGAGAATAGCGGCGTATGTACCTTATTCATGTCTATGGCGGAGCCTGAAATATTTGGAACATAGAGGTGGCCCTTACATCACAGCACTTCATCCTCGGTTATTTGAAAATGGCGCTTTCCCTTGCTTGAATTGTCCTTAAGTTGGACCGGTCGGGATCTTCATATTGTCATTCTTTTACCTCCACAATGACGACACAACAATTTCTAAATTACCGCTCGATTGTCCTCTATTTTACGCACGGACGACTAAACTAGCTAATTGGTGTATTTCTTGAGGCAATTCCCACATTTGTTCAGCCACAAGTATGCCAAACTCCCCGTAGATTTATGGCTAAGGGCGTTTGTTGGCCATTGTCTCTTCTTGATTGATACGAATATTTCATTTAGAACTTGGCATATAATTGTAGGTCATACTGGCTTATTATGCGAAGAAACAACGGAGTAATCTACGGTATAGCTAGAGCTTATATGGCCTTACGGCCGCATGCTAAGTCTATTTGATCTTTGGGACGCTTTGAATACTGTGAATAAACAGGGTTGAATGACCCGAATGCTGCATTAATCTAACGATGACTCCTAAATGTCCTACTCGGACATCGCAACTTATGCATAAGCTATGCGGAGTTGTGGATAGCTAGCTGTTTTGTTCTCCTAGTGGGCACAGTGCTTGAGTTCAGCCTTGCTCAGACTTACTCTCGAGCGATCCGTTCTGGATCTTCATAGGGTACCTACCGATCTCCTTGTCTTAGTTAAACACTATGCTAGCAAAGTACTAGCAATTTCTTATGCCTTGTCGTATCCACTTGGATTTATACTCTGCATTACGGAAAGTTCTCGGTCTTATAGGCCATCTGGCAAGACTGGCCTTCTGCTAGGAGCTCTGTATACGAATATCTTAAGGCCAGCTAAAGTACTAGTGCATTGCGGCTGATGTGGACCCTATGCTTGGGGTACCCACGGGTTTTGTCTGGCCAGGACGGCCCGGATGACTTGCGGGTATTCCACCAATATTGCTAGGAGTTGACTAAGACCGACTCTTACCTACAAGGCTTTGTAAAATGATGTCACAGACACTTAACTATCTTGGAAAAATTTTGGTATTGCTAACCTTTGGAGTATGCTTGGCAGATTCGTTATTTCTGGTCCTTTTATGCAATGCATCATTACTGGTCTTTAGGATGCTTTGCTAATACAGGCGCCCGGTGGTCGTTGGAGCCATCTAGCCCAACGCCCTTATCCATCTAACCACACGATTCGGGCTACTAATTGGTAAGCAAGTCTAGATCTGGCATCAAACATATAAGTCCATTGACTCAATAAACAAAGGAAGCTAAGAAGTTTCTATGGCTTCATCGTGAATCACATGGCACACTTGCCCCCTGCTTTTTTTGGCGAGGTCTTGCGGTGCAATCTGTATATACTTTACTAGCAGCTAACCCGAATTTGTGTGATTGTAACCCCCTATTGCTTGTTGCTCACGGCATATACGTTATCTGTACATATATATATCAACAACTTCGTACAATACATTTCTGAATTCTGTAGTGATACGTAATCTCTGACATGTGCTTTCTTTGAATTTCATGCGCACATGATATCTTGCTTCTATATTCTAATGATATCTCACTGTCCTTTCGTATCATTTCATTGGATTTTCATCCCGATGCAAAACAACAAACATATGCACTTTAGTTATGGTCTTCTATTTGAAATTCCGCCACTCTTACAACATGGGGTCAACATCCGAACCTTGTGGCCTTACTTGGAATTATATTGAGCCCACGATTGTCTGTTGGACCTTATCTGAGGCCACACTACATTAGAGTCTCACAGGTCGGCACCCTCTCACCTTCTCCTTAGGCGGATGTACCGCAACATTCTAAACTACAATCTTCTTTGTCTCTTAGTACATCAGTCCGAGGTTTAGTCCTTAATACACGATGTTCTCTCAATGCGGGAGGTGATTCCTATTCCCTCAAGATCTAGTATTCTGCTTCTTCCCCCTTATCTTGCTTAAGGCAGATCGGGGTTCCAAGGTACCTGCCTTACATTGTTAATAAGGTTGTTGGTCAGAGTCCCGACTTATACTTCTTCTGGCTTGCGATCCAGGACCCATCTGATTCACATGGCCTCCCTACCTTTCGGTATCACAACCAAGAAATCATAACTATTATCTTGCGGGTATATCTTAATACATTTGTTACGTGTTATGGCGGACTTGGCCTTTTCGGCTCGAACTTGACTATTCTTTGAGTCCATCACTGGCGGATCTTCTACGCCCACTTTAGGTAAGCTAGTAGTCTTACTTGTTCTTCGACTTATTGCAGGCGAGGTTACGCACAACTTACGTAATCATGGGAGCTCTTTACGCTTTCTAACACTTTATGGAATCAACCAATCCGTCTTCACTTACTGATTGCTTTGGGCAACCTCCTTTAATTCTTATGCCCTTTCTTGTACTAAGTCAAAATTAAGAGGTAGGAATAGCCTTTTCTTATTGCAACAAAAAACGAAGACATGGGCTATTTTCCACATCTGAAAGGATGGAGGTGGGAATCCTGCATTTTCCTCTCTTTCTCATACTTATCTGATAATCTAAATTGTCTATTATCTTAATCAGATCTTATATATCTAACAAATAAATCAACTCATTTATACGTTATGCTTATAACTTCCTATTACGAAGTTATCGACATATACTAGGATGAGTAGATAAAGGTATCACATTGGGAGGTCACTGGTACCTCCTCTGGCATTGTAATTACCTTGTAACTGGCTGGTGCCCTCTCACATTGCTATATCGTCTCACATACAAGTTTAGGATATACATTTAGTCGACTTATCTGTATTCAAAGAATATGGTAAGTTTTAGGGACTCAACCCTATACTATACTGCTCTATAGCATGGCCGAATGCGAAGAAGAGTAACCATCATGTCATGCCTTGCAGCCTCCTGCCTATAGTATGTAGTGCACAACATCCATAGACAAGAATCTACTTAGCACGGCACGGACTCCCTAGGACACGACCTGCTCGATACCAAGTTTGTCACGCCCCGCCTTGGGGGTATAGTGGCACACAGTGCCCTATTAGGACAGGACTTCTAGACTCTTTGTGCCTAAGTACATCGGTTCTGTATGGCTCTAACTCAGATTAATAGAATCAACGGGCTATATAACGCTTGTAAATACAGCCTCGGCCGACAAGGCCTGGCCACCTATACTGTAACATCGGCTAACCAAATTATTCTCATATAGGAAACCTATGCGGGCCGACAAGGCCACCATCTTTCATCAGATTATCTCTAACTCAATATAATGAATCTGCGAACATCAAGTGACCGGAAAGGTCACCACTATTATACAAACGGCCCCACACGGCCGGCACAACTAACTTCTGAGATATATATACACAATCTGCAAGGCTCAAAGAATACTAATAAGATGGTGGGACAAAGGCCACGACCTACCCGTCTTGGCCAACAAAGAAAATGAACTACCTCTAAATATCAAGCTCAGGATGACGGAGCTGATTATATGAGCTGGCTGGAATCACGGGGATCGGCTCCTCGTCTATGAGTACACACGGGCAAGTAATGCGGCATCCCAAGCGGGCGTCGGTGCCAGTGCTTGAGGTATACCAAAGCAAGGCCCGAACATAGCGAATGAACAACATAATTAGAAACTACGAGCAGTAAGAAATATACGGGCTATGCAGGCAGTAGAATGCGAAGCAGACTTTCTGTGCGAGAGTAAGGCGGGGAGCATACTGTCGTGAGGTAATACTATGCTATCTATTAGCCAATATATAACATATATATGCATATATATATAGCAAACGAGGACCAATACCACGACCCCTATAGCGGGAAGGTGCCAACCCAACAAACAATCCATATACCCCTACCCGAGTCAAAACCATCCAAAATAAGTCACTCCACTCGTCTACTAACTGAGCACCTGCAGCTCCCACTGGGTCTCCGGCTCGGGCTAAGGCCTTTGATATAAATAAGCGTATGCGAGCACGGAGGACTCACATGCGTAAACTATATGTGTCTCATATCTGCAATTTGTTCCCTGGGCGCAAGTGCACAATAGGAGTAAGCGCTCTTTGCTATCTTCGATCAGCACATTATGGTAGTGCTCCATCCCATCTTCGTCCTACTACGGACGGCATGCCACTCCTTGGGTAGCGTATCCCCCACCCTCACGGGTGGATTCAAACATAGTTACCCAACCCAAGGGCAGCGAGGCTCAAGGGTGCCCTCATAACCTGAGCAAGTCTCAAGTCAATAATCACATATAGCAAGCATACATGCTTGAGCCCCATCTATCTGTATTGATTTCTCATTACGTACTCTTTCTGTATTTAACTGATTCTCATACTGATTATACTGTCACGGGATATTACCTGACTGTCTAATATCTTGTATGAGATATCATCGGCTGTCGACTATCTTTTGTATGCAGGATATTATCGACTATACGTATTGCTTTACTAACTTTTATTCTAAACATATCTCATAATATTATAAACATGCTTGCTAAATTCAAGAAACATGCTTGCTAAACTCATAAGGACCAATTCTTGACTTACGTTACCTTCCTATATAACACGCTATCTCTTTTTATCTTGGATTACTAACATCTTGAAGCGAATTAGCTTTACATACCTTCGCTTCGAAGTTTTTCGACTAGCTGGCGTGAACAGTCGATTACTTCTGCTATTTCTCCCAACTGCATTGTATATATCAATTAGAACTGAATACACTGTATTATAGAAGAAAACATCACTTTCGATATATATATAGCCCCAATTTTGAAGCATCGAAAAACGATCGAAAACACGCTATTTCTCAAAAGTCGAGAAGGGAGAAAAACTCACTTTTAGGCTAGGAGCATAATGACGGATGAGTTTGACAATTTCCACTTACCTTGGCTCGGTAGCACGAAAATTAGGCGCCAAATTTCACGAAATAAACTGTGTAGGAATGCTCCTTGCTGTTAAATACCTCGGTATCTAGGATTAATTTGAGTTTGGACCGCGTTTGACGGGCGTAATCGGGGGCGAAAATTATCAAAGAAACCTTAAGTTCCTCTTCCTCTCTGATTTTTCTCTCTGTTTTCACTGGAAATTATAAGAAATTTACTCATTAAAACCGAAGTTGGGGGCTTATATAGTTGGGGGCTCATTGAGATACGATTTATAAGTGCATTCTGATGTGATTTATAAGTTGCATTTTGCCTTGCGACGTGCGACTTGGCGCTTGTCCCAATATTTCCCGGGCCTTTTTCACCAGCATGTATAGCATTCTAAAACTCTTAACCAACATGCGAATAGGCCATCTACATGTTAAAAATTTACGAGGTGTAACATTGCTAAGGGCAATCCTATGGATTGTCTTTTGCATGTATGTTGAGTTCTTTTAGGAGAGCGAGCGAAAATTGTTGCCCAAGTTTATATTGATTTATATCTTGTGTGCGAAAGGGCATCTCCAAATTCTGAGGCACAATGGTAATACTTTGGTAAATCTTGATTGCTAAATTACATGTGATTCACGTTGGCCCAAAAATATGTCTTGATGAGTTAGTATTCAAAAGTTAAGTGATTTCGAACTTTTTCATCTTAATGTTGAGCCTATATGTATGTGAGTGAATTGTTAGACCCTTCATTGATTTGTTTCATAGACCTAAGTGCAAGTGATTTGTTTGTAGGATGAATTTTGTGCTTAAATGAGAAAAGGGAAGTAGTAAATTGTTCGAGGGTGAACAATAGTTTAAGTGTGGGGTGTTGATGAAGGGTGTACCTACGCACTTCTTAGACATATTTTACCCATGCTTTACACGTTTTGGAGACAAATTATGTGTGTGTTTTGCATGTGTTTATGTTATATATTTGTGAAAATGACTAATCGCATGATTAGATGCTTTCGGAGCTAAAAATGATAGATTTGGGTATATTTGAGGCTTTTGGAATGAACTTGAAGAAAATGGAACAAAGTGCGGACCGCAAGCCAAGTAAAAAGTCGTACGTCTCCAATGGACGACTCGTTCCTGGGTTCGTAGGAAGAGATCGAATTTTATTGAGAAGAAACAATGCATCTAACAATGTAGAGGCATGACTTATTACATTTGGTAATGAGTCGTTATGCCAGTTGTGAAAGGCGGGAGGAAAATTTATAAAAAATGTGCAGGGAAGACAACGAAGACATAGAGAATCATCGGTGAAATGCTGACTCGTCATGAGATGCTGTGAGCAATTGTCAAATTACCTTTGGAAGTTTTTGTGATCTATAGCCACGAGGGACCCTAACTGACTCATGCCCTAACTGTCGAGTCGTTAGATGACCCATCAACCGAAGGAGTAGTTTCTTTGAGGAGGAGTACTTAATGCTTGCCACAACAACTCGTTAGGAGACATAGCGAGTCGTTACCTGGCCATTGCCACTGCCAAACTTGGATTCCATTTTTAGGCGGGAAAATGAGATACAAATCCCAAATCAAATCCATGAAGGAAAAAGAAGGCATAAATCTACTAATATATTACCCTTTTATTTCTTTGTAATATGGGAGAAAAAAACAAGTTTGAGGATTAGTGTGCGAAATACGATTGTAAGGTTTTATTTTCACAAAACGATTTGAGATACTTGTTGAATTGTTCTTTTTTATTTTCACAAAACGATTTGAGATACTTGTTGAATTGTTCTTTCTTATTTTTGCATTATTCAAGTGAAGTTTCTTCCCTATCATCATCATTGTAAGTATTATTTTGAGCTTTTGTCTATGAATTCTATGAACTTACTTATAATTATGAAAGGCTAAAACCTCCACAAATAGGATTGTGGGAACCATAATTAACACACATTGGAAAATACTTAGTGATTCTTGGTTAGTTTTGGCATGTATTGTTTTCCCTTCATTTTAGTTATTTCTTAACGGTTGAAAACGTTGAAACTTGCGTTATTCTTACTTACTGGATTCAAAGGGGTGATGAATGGGAAAATATATTAACAACAAAAGATTTGAGAGGCTATCAACCCTCATCTAATAGCTTGACCTTCTACGGGAATAGTTAATCCTATATCAAGGGTAAGGGTTAGTAAAGCATACACCCGTAGAAGGACCAAGTTGTGTGGTATAATCATCTAAGAGGGTACCAACCATTTAGGTGAAGTTAACTTACCGATATTGCATGCTAAGCACCGGAATAGATCACTAGTGTAAAATGCCTTGTGGTTATGAAGTCATGGGGAACACTTACCTAGTTAGTTGCATTAATTTGGAATCACCTACACTTTCTTTCAAAGGACATTGTTTACATTGCTTTTATAAATTTCCCCCTCTTAGGAGATAATCGACTAAAAAGCTTAAGCACTAGCGTTTATCTATATCCTTCCATATTCCTTGTGGGCTCTCGACAGACCCCCCGGTTAGGTTCTATATTTTACATGAACAACACATATCTCAATTGCAGAGGTAATTTGAATGACATCAAATTTTGGGTTGGTGGGAAGTGGAAAGGTGGGGAAAGAGGGAATGTGGGGAAAGTGGAATGGTTGGGTATTGGTAAGACAAAAAGTTTGTAGGAAGATGGAAAAGGAAGCGTGAAGTTATTCAGGTTAGGGCGACTCAAGAAGGTATTAGGAGTCAGGTGGGTTGTCATGGCCCAAAAACCCAAAGAGCAGACCCGGAAGTTGAAACGGAGAAAATAAAATTTTCTCCACCAGGTCACAGAACGAGTAGTCCGGTGACCCGTGGGGTAGACCATGAGTCGTGAAGTGATTCGTGGTGAGGTGCATGGCTTAAGTTGGAATTTTTTAGTTTGGAGTCCCCTCGGAAATGACCACGAATCGTGGTCAGCCCCATGACTCGTTAAGACAGTCGTGGCCAATGATGAGTGAAGGAAGAGTACTTTTTTGACAGTGAAGACCACGAGTGGTGACCACGGGCGTGATCACCGGTAGCGACTCGTGTAGTTCCCCTATGGTGAGCCATTTTAGGTGTAATGTTAGCGAGTGTATACAACGGAAGGTAACCACCAGTCGTGGCCACCGGCGAGTCGTTAGGTCCCTTGAAGGGACCCTTTGAGGAAAAGTGGCAGTGTCTGACGGCTGGAGACCATGATTCGTGGTCCTTGGTAGCGACTCGTCCAAATTCCCTTGTGGGGTGGAGTCAGTTATTTTTACGTGAATTTAGTAAGGGCTTATACATAATTCCTATGATCAAAGGCCTAAACTATGTCGTTTTAAGCTATGAATGAATTTTAAGAGGGTTAAGTTTATTCAGGCTATTCCTACTTCATGCATGCAAGAGTAAGGTCTATAGAGTGATCAAGCTCGGTTTCCTTCATGTTTTTCACCAATTCTTCTTTGGGCAATCAAAGAAGTTGTAGAATCAGATCCTCTCAAGTATGTAAGGCTATGAATGTGTGTCCGCGACCAGAGCGTAGACCCAGATTGTAACACGAGACAAAGAGAGCGGCCACGTCGACCCATGGCATAAGCATACATCTAACTTCATATCACCTAAGGCGGAATATTGAACATGCGACATAGCAGAAACATAATGTAACATAGCATGATACAACTTTGGGAAAATGGCAAAGCCACACACACCACTAGAGTACTACATATGGTCTAAAAGGCTCTATCACATAAGATGATTTGATGGGACAACATCCCCAACTAACCCGGCAAAAGTAAAACTAAAGAACAATCATAGCCACAACATATGGCCCTCGGATCATGAGAACTAACCAAAGGTTGATATCTAACTCTGGGATGGGCTAATGATGGAGATGAGCTTGAGATCCGGATCACATCACATGAAATGATACAACATAGAAAGTATGCGGTTAGTATGTGGAGTGTGCAGTTTGCAAGGTAAGTAAAGCGAACATTAAAATATATAAATCTCATAAATGATCATAAGAGTAGGATATCATGCTCATATAATAATTATCGTAACATAACATAAGTCTCAAGGTTTTCAAAACATTCATAATACAATCATAATCGCAATCATAAGATAAAAGTTTTATTTAACATGACTTGAGTAACATGACTTGAGCCAATATACATAATCATAAACATGCATAAATCATGAGGAACAGTGGGAGATTCTCTTAACCGACATACCCCATATGAGCACACATGGAGCCTGACCTGTAAACCTAGTCCGGAGGTTGTTTGTACCTTGCCAAGGGTAGAACCATGAAGGGCGTGATATCACCATGAAAAAGGGCCATTTGGGAAAGGGGACAGTCATAAGGGAGGTCCAAACATATCCTACGGTGGCACGTAGTTTATGAGATCTGGGGCCGAACCTATGCCCCGTTCAATAACACTCCTAAAACATATATAGTGCTCATAGTATAATATGCATAAATTCAAGGGCTAGTTAAATCATAAACATACTTGTTAATGTGTAAACTAGCCATGAAATAAGGCCCGTGAGTCAGCCAAAACATAATTCATAAATCATAGGTTTCATGCATACTTGTATATCATACATATACTTTGCAAATCATCAAATCATAATGTTATTTGAATAAATCCATAGTTCAAATCACAAATCATGATGGGTTTGTAAATATCAACAATTAAAGTAAATATCATAAGTCGATTCATCATAGATCATACACAATTAGGGTAAATATAGTAGAAATCGAAATCAATAATTTTATAATCAAAATACTTGTAAAATCTTATCAAAATTCATAAAACATGATGAAAATCTTGAATTATAATAACCCAGTAGTAAATCATTAAAATTCCAAAAAAATTCAAGTAAAAACCCCATAAGATTTTTTATCAAATTTCATAAATTTGGAGAGATTGGGCAGGGATGTGACCGAAAACACCCATTCATAACCCTACATACCTGGGTAAGATCGAATTTCAACACTCTTTGAAAGCCCATGGGGGTGAATTGATGAAGAAGAGCTTGAGAACTAGCTTGATCACTCTTAATTCTTCCAAACTTTGCATGCATGAGAATGAATAGGTTAGGAGGACTTAACCTATCTTAACATACCCAGAAAATATCATAAAACGACGTAGTTTAGGGCCCTAGAGCATAGGAATGATGAAAATACCCTTAATGAAATATCCTGAAAAATCTACATTGGTCGATCCAATGGACGTACCAATGAGTTGTTGGAGGATACCAAAACTCGTGGTATGATTCTTCATAAGCACTGCCCAAAACCTGATCTTGGATTCAACCCACAGTTCAACAGGACAAGTCATCGTTACCTCCAACGGGTCATTAGATCGACCGTTGTTTGTCTCCTGGAGAACCTAATCTTTCCCTTACAACGAGCCATACCACGACTCGTTGTTTCCCCTAACGAGTCATGGTCTCCTTCTTTTAGGTCCATTGGAAATTTAACAACCCAAATAACGATTAGTGACCACGGGTTGTTACATCTCACAACGGGTCGTGGGACGGCCCGTTACATCCCCAACTGCCAAAGTCCAGTACCCACCACGATTACCAACAACGACTTGTTGTTCCCAACAATAGGTCGTTACATGACCCATTACTCCCATTGCCACTAGACAACACTTCCCATGACTGGATCCAGCGGGTCGTTGGTTGGACCAACGATCCATAGGGTCGTCCGTCCTACACATTTTCCCATTTTTCAGCCAACTTCCATTTTTTAACCCTGGGTCTAATCTTAAGAATTTTTGAGGTATTACAATATCTCCCCCGTAGGAACATTTGTCCTAAAATGTTGGAAACAAGCAGAAAACAAAAACATGCAATCATTACACCCAAATACTGATCATTTAAACCAAAAACTAACGGGATGACTATCTCCGATTGAAACCACATAGCTGATCTGATTTTCTAATTCACATACACATCCATATACATAAAAGAAACTTGAACACATGAACTGAACATGAAAACTAAATAGAGTTTTGGGGCAAAACTGATACCTCAAGTCAGAATTGAGCCGGTAGAGAATAAGTGTGGGTATATAGCCATCATATCCTCTTCGGCGTCCCACATAGCTCCTTCAACATGTTAATTCCTCCATAACACTTTAACTGAAGTTACTTCCTCATTCCTTAGCCTCCAAACCTGACGATCCAATATTTCCACCGGAACCTCCTCATAGCTAAGGCTATCTTTTACACAAACACTGTCCACTGGGAAAACTAGGGCTAGATGTTCTTCAAGAGAGATTCATGAAACACAGGATGCACGGAAGATACTCTGAGTTAAACTCCAATTGATAGGCCACCTTGCCAACTCTTCTCACAATCCGGTAGGGGCCAACATAGCGGGGACTAAGTTTTCCTTTCTTTCCAAACTACATCACTCCCTTCATGGGAGATACCTTTAAGAACACCTAGTCATCCACCTCGAACTAAAGTTCTCTCCTCCTAACATCGGCGTAGGACTTTTGACGACTCTGGGCAGTTTTCAACCTGTCCCTTATCAACTGAACCTTTCCCATTGCCTCATGAACTGAATCTGGCCCTACCATTGCTTCCTCACCAACCTCAATCCATCCGATGGGCGATCTACATCTCTGCCCGTAAAGAGCCTCGAATAGTGTCATTTGTATTCTAGAGTGATAGCTATTATTGTAAGAAAACTCGATCAAGGGCAAGTGATCATCCCAACTACCTTTAAAGTCCATCAAGCATGATCTCAACATGTCTTTGAGAGTCTGAATTGTTCTCTCAACTTGGACATCCGTTTGCAGGTGAAATGTTGTGCTGAGTTTAACCTGAGTTCCAAGCCCTTTTTGGAATGACCTCCAAAATTGAGAGGTAAATTGAGTAACTCTGTCTGAAATGATGGATAAGGGCACTCCATGTAATTGGACTAGCTCCCGGATATATAGCTTGGCATAATCCTCCACCGAATCCATGGTTTTGATTGGTAGAAAATGAGCAGCCTTGGTCAACCTATCTACCACCACCCAAATGGAGTCATACTATCGGTGAGTATGAGGTAAGCCAGTGATGAAATCCATGATAATTTCTTCCCACTTCCAAGTAGGAAAGATGATATCCTGAAGTATGCCTCCCGGCCTTTGATGCTCAACCTTTACTTGCTAATAGTTTGGACACTTGGATACGAAATCTGCAATATCCTTCTTCATGCCATTCCACCAATCAATTTCCCGTAAATCACGATTCATCTTGGTGGCACCCGGATGGATAAAGTACCTAGATCCATGAACCTCATGCAACATCTAGCTTCTCAAATCATCAACATCTGGAACACATAGGCGACCCTAGTACCGAAGCACACCACCTCCCCCTTGGGAGAAGACCTCCACCTTTTGACTTCGAACGACTTCCTTCAATTTTACCAAAATTGGGTCCTCATCTTGTTTAGCTTTCACATCATCCACCAAGGACGATTCTAATCGGTTCTGGACAACAACACCGCAATCGGTCGAGTCTACCAACCTAACTCCCAACCTTGCGAGTTGATGTATATCCTTTACCAGCTCCTTCTTCTCCTCATCCATGTCACACCCCAAAACTGGGTAGGACGCAACTGGCACTCGATTCATAATCGATCGAGAAGCCGGCTATATAGCATCTGTAAATGTAACACTAAGGCTGACCAAGCCACCTGTCACAACCAACCAAGGTAAATACTTGGCCAATAATGCCTTGAAAATTATAAATATGCAATTTGGAAAGCCGACAAGGCTATAATAAATCTAAGCAAAGAAATGAGAAACCAATACGACTACACAGCCCACACTACTATACAAACTAGTCCACATCAGCCTCTATAGAGTAAACAAATTGAAATGCACGGGATAAGGCCCCGGCCTACCCATGCTGTACACAAATCTGAAAGTAGTCCAAACTAGGACATGACTCCTGGAAGAGAGGAGCGTACCATTATTTTGCTGAATTCTGGCTCCTACTACGTCTGATGATCTGAGGCTCGGCCTGTACCTGCAGCACGATTGCAGGAAGGGTCCCAAGACGAAGGGACTTCAGTAATAATAAAATGTGCTGGTATGTAAGGCTGAAAACTATAAACATGTAAGATAAAAATGATAACTGGGCCAGAAATAAGGAGTAGTAACAACCCAAAATCCTGAAAACAGAAACTTGAAAATTACTCATTATTGAAGTGTAAATACAACCATCTAATGCACAACAAAGACTATAACTGAAATTCCAGTAGACAGCCGATCATAAAATCTACATACAATTCATCTAGCCAGTGTACCACATTGGGATAAAGATAAAAATGCCTCCAGTCGGTGTACCATACCAGGGTAAAATCCATCTAGCCAGTGTACCACATAGGGGTAAAATCAATAAATCTTAGACAAAATCATAAATGCAGCAGATATGGCTTATACTGGACCAGCTCAATACGTACAACATAGAAATGACGAATACTAAACATGTGGCCTGCATAGGCCTCCTTCGTAATGCATAACTGGAA
>JACEIK010009569.1:0-50241 GCA_018107945.1 Datura stramonium | reverse complement strand
AAAGAAGAGATAGAGTTCCAACCATTTGACATTTATGGGGAGATAGATGTTGATGTGGAGAAGGTGTATACAAGTAGGGAAGTCAAGCACAAAGCAGTTTTAGAATTGAGGTGTATTGTACCTCACTCAAAGCATTTCTTGACATTAAGTTTGGTTTACAACCTAGAAATAGAGTCTTCCAGGCTTGTAGAGAAAGGTCTTGAGGAGGAACAAGCTCCGTATATTCTGGAATTTGCTGATTCTAATAGACAAAATGAGTTCACTTACGTAAGGGCCAATAAAGACAAGAGGCGACATCTACTGTTTGGTCCTTTAAATTTTTCATCACCACCCCTAGAGCATAAGTGGAAACTAGAAAAGAAATTAGGGGTGAGATTCATATCCTCAAAGTGGAGGGAAAAGTGGTGAAACTTGATATGTCATGCCGCGACGTAAAATTAGGTGCTGCTTGGGAGGCAACCCAAGGGTACCCCAGGCACAATTTTTAAATTTTGGTTTATGTTGATTTGATTTATTTTCATCTTGTGTTGTTTTTGGTGGAAAGTTAGGCACAGATGGAGGTACCGAAGTCCCCAATCAAGGGCATAAACCACATCCACGTAGTGAATTGTCCATGAACTAGAAATGACATCCTCGCTCAACGATGTAGTAGTGAGGCTATTTTGTCGTGTTTAGAGGTTCGGAAGACCATGAACATGCAATTCCAATTATGTGAGACAACAATTGATAATTTCATACTTAACCCATTATGAATTGTAGCATCGGAAGACCATGAACATGCAATTCCAATTATGTGAGACAACAATTGATAATTTGCTACTTAACCCATTATGAATTGTAGCATTGCATGATTATCCTGCCTTAGCTCTAGTTTTGTTTTGCATTGTTTCATTATTTCATTCGACTTATGGATGGTTGATGACCTAGCCTTCAGGGAAAATTAGTCAATAGGTTTTGGTTTTTGAACCCGTAGCTAATTAATAGCTTGATGTTCTTGTTATGTGCTATACATGATTGTAAGATGCAAGTGTGGTTAGTGTTGAAGCATGTAAGAAGTGTATAACTTTTTTGAGACACCTAGGCTCTTGAATTTGACTCTATGCGCCGAAACTTAATTCTTGCATCTTGTGATTAGTCGAGTTAAGAGTCCGTCGAATGTGTCTTGAATTGAGCATGTGCCATGAGTGTAAGGTTTGAATATTCCATGCTATTGTGTAGTGTCTAGAACTTGCCCAGTGTGTATACAAAGCGAAATGAAGGATGTAGATTGTAGGAGATGACATAGGGAATTTCTTTGGCATGCGCCTACTTTTATCCCTAGTTTTACCTACCTTGAATGATTAATCCTAGTTAACCCCATTGATCCTGCTCATTCCTTTGATAGCTGCAACATAAGCTTAATCCTTTTCTTTCATTAACCTTGAATTTGATCCAAAACTCCTAAGTGCTTAAGTGAAAAATCCAAAGAGTAAAGGAGTGAGAATCAAGAAGAAGGAAAAGTAACAGCCAGGAAATGAGAAAAGCGGGAAGAGGTGCAATTTGTTTAAGAATGCTTGAGTATTGGTAGGGAGTAAGTGAACAAGTGAACAAAAAAAGTTGCTTATAGAACTCCTTACTAATAAGCTAAGTGTGCATAAAGAAATGGGGAAACAAAAGAGGAAAATGGAAGCCGAAAAGTATAAACGGGAAGTAAGAGGAGGAAAGCCTAATGAATGCGGATGTATTAAAAGCGCTTAAAGTATAGTCACTATTACTGGCCAGATAGTACCTACCCGTCCTCCTTAGCTTCTACATTACAACCCAAGAATTCCTACTTGATCTTACGTTCAAACGTCCTTAAATTAGTGGAGTAAAACACTAAGGGCAAGCTTATGGTTAACTACATGATGCATGTGAATTCTTTGTGAGAGTGAGCGTAATTTATTCATTATCATATGTTGTGATTTAAAAATTATGTAAAATAAAACTCTCTGCTGGAGGCATACAAGTGTTAATGAAGAGTATAATCGCGGGATTTCTTGACTGGCTGATTTGCATGAGTTTGCTACGAGTGAGAGTCAAGTCTTGAGGTTAGGAAGTCTTAACATAGTTAAAATTGATTTTAATGGTTAAATCTTTCATGCTCTATTTTTAGTCGGCTATCTTAAACAAATATTGTAGCGGTATCTTGAATTTTCTTAAGCAAATTAGTTATATGTGTCTTCATGTGCATGAGATGTAAAAGGTTTGTTCGAGGAAGAACAAGGCTTTAATTGTGGGGTTGTGATCTTGGGCATAATTGCATACCCAAGTGCTACTTTATAACTCAATTTAGTCTTGTTTATGTACTTATTTATATACATTCTCATGTGATTTTATGTAAATGTGAATATATACTAACCAACATGATTAGTCCTTATTTTTGAAGGTTAATTATGCATTTGAGGAACTAATTCATGATTTTGTGAAGTGGAGGAATGGAACAAGAGCAAAACGTGAAAGTCAACAAGAAAAAATGCATTGTCCGACACCTTGCGCGATGGGGCCGTGGCACGCCAACGCGGCAACACTTGGACGAAAATTGCATTTTTGGCACATTCCAAGTTGAGGGTACGCTGCTACCTCCGTGTCACGGAGGTCACTCAGGCGCTCTGCACTCCGTGGACACCTGAGCCGTTCCACCATAGGCCAAATTTTGAATTTTTTCAAAGATAGTATAAATTGAACCCTTAGCTTCTAAAATCATGGAACACGCGATTTTCTAGAAAACTGCGAAGGAGACTTGAAGAATTCCTATTGGGTTCATATTTTCTTGGTTTCTTTTCATCTATTCTTGTAAGCATATTACTTCAAAACACGTTTTTGAGTATTTGTACAAACATGAGTGTCAGGAACCCCTCCATCTAGGTTGAGGCCATGGATATGATTGTATTTGCTTAGATTCGTTTTCTGGGTTGAGTCATAGTTGGTGTTTTGTCTTAAAATCTTTATTTGGTTGTTGTTTTTATGTTTGATCACCATGAAAACAAGTGGATTAAGCATAGGTGAAAGCTTGGAAGAGAAAACCTAGGCAAGAACATAAGATTGTAGGAAGCAAGTTCTTGTCTTTTGATAAGATTTGTGGTTAGTATAGGAATATACCTAATTTGCCTTGCTTGGTTATTAAATGGGATGAGCTAGACAGCAACTTAGAATTGTACTCCACCACACCTAGAGTAGCCAGAAACTTAGTTTGATTAAATGGTTGAAGGTACGGAGTCCATCACCAAGGGCATAAACCCCATAAACCACATCCACATAGTGAATCCATTTCACGAATAGAAATGATATCCTCGCTCAACGATGTAGTAGTGAGGCTAGTTTGTCATGTTTAGAGGTTCTAAGACATGAACATGCAATTCCAATTATAGAGACAATAATCGATAGTTTCATACTTAACCCATTATGAATTGTAGCATTGAATGATTATCCGACCTTAACTCTAGTTTTGTTTTGTATTGCTTCCAGATTATTTCGTGTCACCACTAAGAGTTAATTATAATTTATCGAAAACTTCTAAACCGACTTCTTAACTAACACTTGAACTTGATAATTTGCTAACCAAATTCCTCAGGTTCGACATTGTTGGCTCTTAAAAAGGGCCAATTATATTACTTGTACGACCGTACACTTCAAGTGGGCATCAATGCCCGTAGCATATCCGAGCATCCTGATAGTGCACTCGGCCTCAACAAGCTTTCCTGGGATGGAAGGTCAGAGACTAAATTAACCCGCGTCCCCAAACCTTTCTCGAAAATGACCGCTAGAATTTCTGCCGTGAACTCGTGCCTCTCGGTCGAGATGATAGATATTGGGACACTATGCGCTTAGACTACCTTTACATATACAACTCAAAGATAATCTTTCAAATTAAAATGTAGTCTTGGCTAGCAAGAAATGGGTTGATTTTATCAACCTGCCACAATGACCCAAATGGAGTCGAATTTACGCCTAGTGAGAAGTAACTCTGTAATAAAATCCATATTAATGGCTTCTCATTTCCACATAGGTACAACTATATCCCCGAGTCGCCCACTAGGTTTCGTATGTTCTGGCCACCTACTCGGAAATTAGGACACCGTGCTACAAACTTAGATACATCCTTCTTCATTCTAGGCCACCACTGTATCTTCTTTATATCATGGTTATATTTGTCGAACCCGGGGTGAAGAGAGTAACGAGAATAATGTACTTCTACCATGAATCCGATTGCGAAGCCCCGTTATATGGGATGTAGAGTCGATCAACCTCGTGACACTATTCCCATTAACTCAAAGGCCGATAGTTCGCCCCGTCAACCTTGTCTCGAACCGCATAGGCTAGAGTCCTTGTATTGTTGCTCCTTTACCTCTACAACAGAGATGATATTTCTATATTCGATCACAACCCTTTATCCTCTCGACCTACTACCCGGATCAAGCAGATTGGCTAGTCGCTGTGCCTTCGAGCCATTTTCCGCCGTTCGGCCTCAAATATGCTAGGGCCGCTATGGATATTTAGCTATATACTACATTATTAGCCTTCCCTGGGTTATATAAGATGTTTATGTCATAGTCTTTTAGCAATTCTAGCTAACCATGCCGCAACCAACTCTTTCTACGTGATGATATACTAGAGGCTTTGTGATTAGTAAAGATGTCCACATGCACACCATACAAGTAATGCCTCCATATTTTCAAAGCATGAACCACCGCAGCTAACCCAAATCATGGTTGGGGTAGTCTTTGTACTTCCCAACTACCTCAAAGTAATGTGGGCAATCACCGGCCATGCCGCACGAACACACCCTAACCCAATGACCGGTTGCCACAAGTATACTGCATAACCTTCTGAACCTTCCGGCAAGGATAACACTGTGCGCATTGTCAATCTATTTACTACTCGGAAACCGCTTCATGTTTCCACCCGGAATTTAGCCGTTTCTAAGTTAATCTTGTCAACGACGCGATAAGGTAGAGAATCCCTTCCACGAACCTTCTTTAATACCCAGCTAATCCTAGAAAGCTACGGGCCTGGCCGGAATCGTGGGTCCGGGCCATTACCGCCCACTTTTTTAATCAACTCCGATACATGCATGTGACACAATATGGCCCAAGAAAGCTAAAATTTAACCAAAACTCATATTTCGAGAACTTCACGTATAACTGCGATCTATGATACCCAGAGTATTACCACAAATGATTCTACAAGCCGTCAAAAGCGTGAATATACCAAAGATATCATCAATAAACACTATCACATATAGATTCTAAATATGGCCTCAAGATGTTGTTCATCAAATCCATGTAAACACCGGCCGGGGGTTTTTTCAATCAAGGCTAACCAAGAATTCAAAGTGGTCATACCTAGTCCTGAAGGTTGTTTTTTGGAATATCTTTCTTCGAACTCTCACTTGATGATACCTCGACCTTGCTCATTTTTGAGAAATATTTTTCCCCTTTGTAGCCGATCAAACAAACTACCTATCCTTGGAATGGGATATTTATTCTTAATAGTACCTTATTCAACTACCGATGACCCATAAGCACATTCGTAGTGAGCCATCCTTCTTTCTTACAACAATCCCAAGTGCACCCTACTACGGGGGCCACTAGGCCTGGGAGCAAAGCCTTTTCTAGATCTTCAACTGCTCTTTCTTCACCTTCAAATACCAACAGAGATATTTAGTACTAGACGGACGTGGATATAGGGTTGTGTACCCGTGGTGTGTCAATAGAGAAATTGATATCACGTCCGTGGAATACTGTGAAGCTCATCCCGGAATACATCCCGAAACTCACTAACCAATATGAATCGCATGTATTCGCCCGCATATCCTAACCCCGACAATATGGTAAATAATCCTTCACTATTAGTTTATTACCAAGATAGGTTATAAACCTACCTTGGCATGGTCAGTATTGCCTTTTTCTATTCTCGCACTGCCTCCCGGGGTAAGTGAAATCTGGATGGTCCTAGTCCAAAGACTTCCACATTTTCATAACATGGTACTAGACAATCTCATGCCTATAATTACATCAAAATCAACCATTTCTAGCTCCACCAAATCCGTTCTTAGTCAATTCACCACCAACCCTACTATAACAAACCTGACAAACCTCTTAGCAATGATAGAGTCACCAACGAGTGTGGATATAGAAAATGGTTGTTGAAGCAATTTTATTGTTATACCAAACTTTGTGCCATCAGGGGAGTGACATAAGACAAGGTAGAACCAATATCCCATAAAGCACAAATCGCGAGAACAAACATCCAACATATGTGTCACAACATCTCGGTGACTACTCCGACTCCTATCGCCTTGGTAGGGTGGCGCATCCGGAACCACTACCAATCCGACGCCCCTTTTCTGCCTCCGCCCGCTGCTAGAGCCGATGGTCCGCGCCCTGCCAAAGGTGTTGGAACATGTGATCTTGTTGAGGACCTATTTTGCCGATCCCGGTCACCTTGATCCCTTAGAATCCTCATCATATTACCCTCTTCCACAAGTGTAACAAGTAAAGTGTAGCCATATGTACACTTCCCAAAATGTCATCTAGCTACAAATGCCGTAATGCGAGCACGGCCCGTTTTTGATCTCGAACCCCTACCATCGGGAAACCCGATGTTCATGAACTCTCAATGAGACTTGTCTATCCACGATAATATGATCCAACACCGTCGCTACTTGGGCTCACTTATACCCTTTTCCTACCTATCAAGTTTGGCCCTCCTGCCGATCCCGATACGCCTTCTACTTATGCCGACGCTACCTAATCCCTTCGATGTTTTGAGAAAAATCTTGAATGCGCACAATATCCATGTCCTCCCGTAAGGTAGCCGCAACACAATGTTTCACATATTCTCGAGCAAGCCCCATGATGAACAGAGCGTGGCTCTAGTTCGGCATGGTGTCAACAAATGCTGCGCATATCTTGCCAAAGGAGTCAAATCTCATCGCGTACCAAACACTCATTGTATTCGTCTAGGTACATGAATTGGATCTATCTGCCCGTCCGATCTCAGAGGAAAATAGTGATCTATGAAGGCCTTTGAAAAACTAGACCAGTCGGAGGGGTACTTCGCCAGACCTCTCCCAACTCTCGCACCACAACATTGCTATGTCTCAAAGCCGGGACACGCTAACTAGACGTGACTCGCTGGCGTAGCATGCATCACCCCAAATATTCTCTCGTAACCGATCTAGGAAGTCCCGAGGATCCTCTCCATGGTCTATCCCCTGTGAAACCGCGAAGGAATCAGAAGAAACTCTAGGCCTCCGAACTTCTAGGTCCTCCAAGAGATTCATCGACAATCGGTGCCACCTGGGCCGCGCCGAAGTGGCCATCATCTCGAGCGCATATAAACCATTTCCTAACCTCTTGATATGATGGCAGGTTAACTGGGCCGGTGCCGACATATCTCGTCGCCCGGGGCTCATGGCATGGAGAGAATGCCGGGAGATCGAGTTGATGTCTCCCTGTCACCCTATGCCCAAGTGGCCCGACGGGGTGGCACTTTGCCAGTGCCCCTCCCGCAGGTATCCAACTCCCGACTAGTCATAGTCCTGCTTTGTGTCGAACATTTTCCGTAGATAAGGTAATAACGTAAGCTTAGGACTCAACCATACAACATAGCTCTATATAACGATTGGAGAAGGAAGGAGGCTAACCACGTATCATTCCTCGAGCCTCCTCGCCAATATAATGTGGTGCACAACACATTCATAGACAAGAGACTCTACTCGACATGGCTTGCAGACCATTAGGATACGCCGTTGCCTGGATATTATTGTCATGCCACACCTTGGGATTAGGCATGACTCGGCACCTAATGCCACACTAGGACGGGATGACCTAGCTAGGCATATGCACCTCCGTGCCGGCAGTTAAATCCTCGAAATCAAGAAAACAAATAGCTATCTCGCCTGTAAACACAAACTCTCTGTCGACAAAGGCCATGCAAACGTACCTATAAAAGAAACAACTAACCAAACTTTAATAATAAAAAGGATCCCATGGCCAACAAGACCACCATGTTGTCTAAGTTAAAACATAAAGGAAACGAGAAGTCTTATATAAACATGCCTTGACAAGGCCGCTATTTGATAGCTAAACTAGGACCCACATGACCAACACGTAGCATAACATACATAGGTTCCACATGGCCAACAACAACCTAACTAAAACTGTAATCCTCAAGCCTCTAAGAGGGAATAAAGGGTCGAGACAGGCCCCGACCTGCCCATAAAGCTTTACAAAAAGAGCAAAACTTTCTAATTGTCAACTCTAGAATAAAGAGCTAATCACCGCTAACCCCGGGCCGATCAAGCAAGGGAGGTCTTGAAACATGTCCGTCCGCACCGCAGTAAGTACGCACAACCATAAATGGGCGCGCACAATGTGTACCCAATATGTAATACAAAGAATGAAAATAATCAATAGAATTGATAAAAGAACCGAAAGTAATCCCTAAGAAGGATAAGAGTTATAACTCGAATAGCCTCACAACCGAAGTATATCTAACAAGTAAGTATACAAACAAGAATCTTACCTTTTCCCCATAATCCTAGAAGGTACAACCAGCACAAAAATAATCTACCTGGGATCCATATGTTCTGGCAAGTACAGCTCAATCTATATACTCCTAGCCGGGTCAATATGGGATTCAACAGTAACTATAGCCAACCTACCTTGCCTCTAGGTCAATAACTGAGCCCACCGGCCTCGTAGCCGTGTTTGAGCCCTTCGATTCCTCGTAACCGCACTTTGGCCTACAACGCTGGGCTGGCGGGGTCTATAGTGCCGTTATGGTATAGAAGAAGTCCATTCGTGGATGGATTGTAATACAACCTATAGGCTCGAATATAGTCCTTTCGCATGTCATATTACTCCTTTGAGCGATCTATAGCCCCTAGGCGATGACATAGCTAGCAACCCCAGCTTGATCAACGAAAGACTAGTTCCAAACCGAAATAGTAACTTTAATCTCAAAACTATCTCGTAGCATCTAGTCATAATATATTTATCTAAAACTTACTTACAAGGCATAGGTCGTATCAACTATACGACGAGGATAACTTGTAGAAGAGGTTAACCTTAACATACTCCGAATCTGATGATTTTCGTTCACTCCAAACAGCCCAACCCGTAGCCAATAATCCTTAACAAATTGTACTGCGCCGAGAGAATAAAGCTATTTTCAATACTAGGACTCAAAATAAGGATATATTTCAACATTAACTACAACTCAACTCATTCAATCTTGAACTGAAAACTTACAAATCTCCCGAGAGTTTATAAGGTAGAGATGCTTACCTATCACTTTTTTACCCCTAAGCCCAAAGAGATCGACCTTGGAGTAAAAATGGAGAAAAATTGGAAATTAGGCATCAAATACAAAGCGAGCTGTTTTGTGACCCGTGGACTGGGGACCACGAAGTCGTGAGGTGACTCGTGGTGAGGCTTAGGTGTGAGTTGGAATTTTGGGATTTAAGGTTCCTTGACGATGTGACCACAGTCGAAATGCTCACTGTCTTCGTTGACTAAGTCAGGCAATGTTTATGGTAAGAAAATGGCAGTGTGACATGAAGGTCCTATGAGTTTCAGACACTTGCCACGATTCACAATGGTCAACAAAGAGGGATAGAATTTAATTGAAATTAAGGAAGTGCATAGACGAGTGGTGACCACGAGTCGCTGGTTTACCGTAATGATTCGTGATATCCCTCATGAAGAACCCCGAATGATCTATTGGACATTGTACATGAAGATTGATGCCACGAGTCAGCCTTGAGTAAGGAGTCGCAGAAGTCCTCAGGGGACCGGCAACAGCTATTTCCGCAAAATTAGTAAGGGCTTTTCCATAATTTCTATGATCCTATGGCCTAAAACTACATTGTTTTAAGTTATGGATGATGTCTTTTAAGAGGTTAAGTTCATTTTTAGGTCATTCTTACTCATGTATGCAAAGTTAGAGAGTTAGAGAGGTGATCAAATTTGGCTCCTTCCTTCAAGTTCTCTTCCATTCTTCCTTGGGCACCGGGGGAGAAGTGTAAGAATCTGGCACCGCATCTAGGGTTATGTGAATGGGTGAACTGCTCACACCCATGCCCAATCTCTCTAAATCATGAAACTTCATATGTTGATTCTATGGGGTTTTGAACCCAATGGATGAATTTCAAGTTTATACCATGGGTATGATCTAAATATGTTTTTACTATTGAATATGATTTATGGGAAAAATTATACATCAAGCTTCCAATTATTATCATGTTTTCAAGCATTACAAATAAAATGCCCAATTATGAAAAGTTCTTGAAAGTTGAGATTTATGATGATTATACAATATGATGATATTATGATGAAAATCATGTTTTCAAGCTACCAATGTTTATGATCATGTTTTCAAGTGAATTATGCATTTTGAATCATGTTAAAGTATCTGCACGCCCATATGTTCAAGTATGATTATGATTTTTGAAAATTAAGCTTCCTCAATATGGTTTTGAAGCGAAGACTCCCAATTATGTTCAAGTTGTGGTATGGTTTGAGCTTGTGGGCTCCTCATGTATGATTCGGATTTTGTATTTATGATTATTCAAATTTCATTAATGTAATATGGTAAGCTTCATGGAAAATGATAGAGAGCATATGCATGGTTTTGGGAGTAGTGCCTAGCACCGAGTAGGCTATGGGTCACCAACCCTATGCCTTAACTATGCACCAAATACAGGTATGATCTCAATATATTGTGACCTCTCTTTGTGAGCCATTCGCCCGATCGTCTACGAGCTTGATCGAGCATCGTGTTACCGTCCTTAGCCCGGCAAGGCTTTGGACTAGCTTTACCCACTTGAGTATGATAGTTGGGACCACGTTAGCTCTATTGTGGTATGCTCGCTAATGTATCTAGTCTCCCATTGTTCCTCATGATTTCAGCTATATATTTATCATTCATGATATACATATCTATACATGTTCTAAAGCAAGTTTGAATCAATGTTTAGTTTTACTTGTGACTATCATATTTTAGCTTTGGGTAATTCGATTCAATTATGATGTTATGTTATGTTGAGATCATGATTTCAAAAGAAATAACATGAAATCCCTACTCTTAGATTCTTATTTGTTTATGTTTTATATTATGCATGTTTTAAATGATTTTACTTATCTAATCGGTTTTACTTTACCTAGCATACTCGTATATTCCACGTATCGACCGCATACTCTTTTGTTGTATCATTTCATTATACTGACCCGACACTGCATTCTACCCCATTCTTATCCGGGCCCTTTCAGAGTTAGCATCCTACACCTATTGGTGAGCCCTTATCTCCCGAGGACCATGTTTAATAATTTTCTTTATTTATTTTCAGCTTTTGCGAGTTAGTTGGGGGTCTTGGCCCATCAACTCATCGACTTAGAGAGGCTTATTCTTAAAATAGAATATATTCACTGTGGTCGTTAGGATAGGTAAATCTAGAACTTAGTGATAATGTATAGTTTGAAACCGCCATAAGACTTGGTCGAGTGATTGAGTATACTCATTCAATAGGGACCGGTAGGTCATTTGAATGAACCTAAGTTATCACCCGTAAGTAAGTATTGGTGATAATCACAAGTGTATACCCCAAGCGCTTATGAACCCATGGGGAACACAAACCCTAGTTATCCTTGATACGACTTAACATCGTAATTTGATATTTGCTTTTATTATTGATTTTCTTTAGAATCTCTTTATTTTAAAGTAACTACCTAACAAGTTCAAAGCATCGCCCATAATCCAAATTTCCTATTCGTGGGATCGACCCCAACCTCTAGCTGGGTTCTTTATTGACAACGTCCACTTTCACTTCAATAAGAGGTGAGGTTTGAGTGTTATCATTCCATTTTTCATGATCTATGTCGTACATGAAATGCCTCCCTATCCTTCTAACTCGTGCTATTCGCGATTGGTAATCATGCCTCCCGTAGAGTTAATGGTAGGAGGAATGGGAATGAAAATGACACGAGCATGTCAACGGAAATGGGCATCAACAAGCTCCACCAAATTCAGAGCACCATGCACCTGAGCTTCTATTGCCTTCAATAAATTAGGGCAGCTATTCAAATGGTAGTGCAGGCCTGATCGTTTAGGTCAACTAGTAGGCAAGCAGCATGTCTCAAATGGAAAGGCAAGCAATGACTCAAGTAGGATTTCTTGAGAACGAACCCTCCGTGAGTTCCTTGGGTCAAAAGTAGATGTGGACCCATGAGTTCATTGATGAGTTTGTGAAGATCACCCCGGTCATGGGGATGAATGGAGTTGAGTGTGATGAGTCGCCTGTACAAGTTGCTGAAGGGGTCACACACACTGCTTTTCGGTAATGGAAGGATAGTAGGGCACCCAGAGCAGGCCCCGTCTCTTGGAAAGAGTTCCATGTTGCCTTCCTAGATCGGTTCTTCCCACGTGAGATGAGGGAGATGAAAGAAACCAAGTTCAGCGAGTCTATAAGAAGGGATAATGGTAGTGTAGGAGTATATGCCCTTGAGTTCACTTGCTTATCAAAGTACGCCCCTGTGAGTTAGTGGCCGATTAAAGGATGCGGGTGAGCAGGTTTGTTCATGGCGTGGTGGGCTACTTAGACATGGATTGTAGGACCACCGTGCTATATCGTGATATGGATTTACTCTTGAGAGTATTGTACGCCTAGCATATGGAAGCGACGCTTATGAGAGAGAAAGGCCAAGAGGGCCAGGATTGACAGCTACCGATTTTCTCGGGCCGAGGTTAGGGTGGTGGGTACCAATAGCAAACCCACCAGAGATATTTAGCCCCAACATCTTCAGCTCTAGTGTGCCATCCAGACCGAGGCACGAGCAGAGGGGCGAGCATTAGGTTCTAGGACGTGAGCAATAGACCTCCGCGAATTTAGCAAGCATCCCGCTTGCCGCAAATGTGGTTTGGGGAACATGGGCCAAAGCTTAGTAGATACAGTATGCTTGCTTCGGTGTGGGAAGCCCTGGACACATGCTCGGAGATTACCTAGTTAAAGACGTCAGGGCCTTGATGGAGGTCGAGGCCCAGCTTCAGCTCTCGCTGCTCCTCCCGCACGCTCAACACAACAGGGGCATCTACTAGCATAGGTGGCGGCCAACGCTAAACAGATTCTATGTCTTAGCATCCCGCCGTAGAGAAGGAAGTCTCCCGATGTGGTCACCGGTAATGCTAATACGGAAGTTTTCCATCTTTGATGTTTATGCTTGGTCAGATCTGGGTCTACCTTGTCTTTGTGACACCTTATGTGGCCGTGACTTGGAGTTAGTCACGAAGCCTGTTCGTAACCCCGCCCCTACCCTACAGTGATTCAACTAGTAGCTAGATGGGTGTATAGAAGTTGCCTCGGTCTTAGTCCTTCGTAAAGTCACCTAGCATTTGATAGAGTTATCCATGATCGATTTGGATGTTATCCACAATGTGGGATTGGCTATTTTCATGTTATGCCTCCGTTAATTGTAGAACCTCGTGGCAATTCGACTTCCTCGGTGAACCAAACATGTAGTGGAAGGGTAGTTCTACCGTGCTGTAGGCGCTTCATTTCTTACCTTAAGGCCAAAAATGATCTCAAAAAGGTTGTGTGTACCATCTAGTTAGGGTTAAGGATTTTGAGTCCGATACCCTGCTATCCGCCCGCCTCCCGTGAGTATGTTAGTATCCATAAGTCTTCCCGCATAATTTACCGAGAATCCCTCTCGAGCGGAGATTGATTTTGACATTGACTTTCTTCCAGAGACGTAGCTTGTATCTATCATATAGAATAACTCTAGTCGAGCTCAAGGTATTGAAAGAATAGTTGAAGGACCTATTAGATAAAGGTTTCATTAGATCGAGCAAGCCTCATGGGGTGTACCGCTTCTTGTCGTGGAAGTAAGATGGTTCCCTTCGCATGTGCACCGACTATCACCGAACAAAGTCACCATCAAGAACAAGTATCCTCTACCTAGGATTGATGATTTTATTTGACAACTTTAGGGTGCCAAGTGTTTTCTCAAGATAGATCTCAGGTCCTGGTACCATCACTTTAGAGTTCTGGAGAGTGACATTCTAAGACAAACACCCTTCAGATGCGGTATGGCCGGCTATGAGTTTGTAGTTATGTATTTTGGACTAATGAATGCTCCCGCAACTTTTATGGACTTGATTAACAGGTGTTCAAGCCTTACCTGGATATGTTCGTGACGTGTTTATCGATGACATCTTGATATACTCTCAGAGCGAGGTGGAGCATGCAACTCATTTGAGAGTGGTGCCATGTGACTCAAGGATCGCCACTGTATGCGATTCAAAGAAGTGCGAAGTTTTGGTTGAACCGCATGGCGTTTTTGGGCTATGTGGTTTCAAGTGAGGGTATAAAATTAGATTCTCAAAAGATTGAGGTAGTTAAGAATTGGCCTAGACCGGTTAATCCCTTGGATATTTGAGCTTTTTTGTCTTAGGGCCGGGTTATTATTGGAGGTTTGTTGAAGGTTTCTCATCAATTGTAGCACCTTTACCAAATTGACACAAAAGACGGCGAATCTAAATGGTCGGGGCTTGTTAGAGGAGCTTTCGTGAGTTGAAGACTTAATTCAAGACCTACAACTCTACCTATGGTACTGATGGGTTCGTGGTGCATTGTGATTCTTCAAGGGTTGGACTTGGTGTGTATTGATGCAAAGACTTTAAAAAGTTATAACATATGCCTCCAAATAGCTAAAAGTTCATGAGAAGAATTACTGACCCATGATCTTGAATTGGCCACAGCGGTATTTGCCTTGGAAGATATGGCAACATTATTTTTATGTGGTCCACGGGATTTGTTTACTGACTACAAGAGTTTACAATATGCGTTTACCTAGAAGGATCTAATCTCGGTAAAGGAGGTGGTTGGAGCTACTCAAGGACTATGATATGAGTGTCCTTTACCATCCTGGTAAGGCCAATGTAGTAGTGCATGCACTTAGTAGACTCTATGGAGAGTGCGTCTCATGTGACAAGGGGAAGAAGAGTCAAGAAGGGATGTGTACCGACTTGCAAGGTTGGGAGTTCGATTGGTTGACTCGACCATGGCGGTGTTATTGTTTAGAAAGAATCGTAATCATCTTTGGTGACTGATGTGAAAGTTAGATAAGACGAGGACCCAATTTTGTTAAAGGAAGCCATTCAAAATCGTAGGGTGGAGGTCTTTTTTCCAAAGGGGGAGATGGTGTGCTTCGCACTAGGGTGGTCGCTTATGTGTTCCTAATGTTGATGATTTGAGGAGATGGATGATGCACGAGGATCATGGACTGTGTATTCCCATTCATCCAGTGCCACTAAGATGTACCGTGACTTACAAGAAGTCTATTTGGTGGAATGGCATAAAGAAGGACATCACGTAGTTTGTAGCTAAGTGTCCAAACTATCGGCAAATAAAGGTCGAGCACCAGAGACCGGGGGGTTCTTCGTAATATCGCATTCCTACTTGGAAATGGGAATAAATTAATATGGACTTCATCATAGGGTTGCCCTCGCACTGGCGACAATATGACTCCATTTGGGTTGTGGTAGACAGTGCTGGACTAAGGCTACTCATTTTCTATCGGTTAAAAACCACAAATTTGGCGGAGGATTGTGCCAAACTATTATATCGAGAGCTGTGTTCGATTGCATGGAGTGCCCACGTCCATCATAATGCATGCAGGTACCAATTTAATTTCGCCTTTGGAGGCCGTTTAAAAGGGACTAGGTAATTGTGTTACTTTTAGTACAACATTTCACCCCAATCGTATGGTCAAGTGGAGCGACAATCCGTACTCGGTGGTCATGTTGAGAGCATGCGTGATTGACTTACAAAATGTATTTGGATGATCATTTGCCTTTATCGAGTTTTCATACAATAACAACTACCATTCCAAGATTTAGATACTCTATTTGAGGCTCTCTCTGGTGGAGATGTAGATCGCCATTGGTTGGTTCAAAATTGGCGAGGCTGCCATGATAGGACCGCATTCAGTCCAGAGGCTATGGAGTAGGTTCAACTCATACTGATAGGTTGAAAATAGCTCAAAGTCGCTAGAAGTCCCATGCCGATGTGGGAGAAGGAGAGAACCCGAGTTCAAGTGATGATTAAGTGTTTTTGAAGGTGTTCCATGAAGGGAGTTAGTCATTCCTTCGCCAGTGGGCTTAAATGATCGTATGTGAATATGATGATTATATACTCGCTTTCTATATGATTTTCAACATTCGAGGATGAATGTTCCCAAGAGGGAGATATTGTTATACCTTCAAGCCCAAAGATCGACTGGGATGAAACGGAGAAAATCGGGAATGGCATCAGTCACAAAATGAGTCATTCTCAGGGACCTGGGGTAGACCATGAGTCATGGAGGGTGACTCGTGGTGAGGCTACACATGTGAGTTGAATTTTGGATTTAAGGTTCCAAATTTGACATGACCATGAGTTGTGGTCGACGCCACCCACTCGTTGAGTCTCTCAGGCAAAGTGAGCTGAGAAGGTGAAGAAAAATGGCAAAGTGTACCCTACAAAAGGTCCCCATGAGTCGTGGGTCGGGCCACCACACCCGTGGTATGGGTCAGCGGTCAGCAGGATAGGATTTAATTGAAATTAAGACAAAGCAGATGACGAGTGGTGACCATGAGTCATGGTCACAGTAACGAGTCGTGGTGATGTCCCTCATGACGAACCCAAATGATCCGTTGGACAATGTAATTAACGCATTGGATGCCAATGAAATATGGCCTTGGAGTAATGGGTCATCCAGCCCCTCATGGGGACTAGCGCCATTTTTCTACTAATTTAGTAAGGGCTTTTCCATAATTCCTATGATCCTAAGGCCTAAACTACGTCGTTTTAAGTTATGAATGATGATTTTTAAGAGGGTTAAGTTCATTTTAGGCCATTCTTATTCATGCATGCAAAGTTAGAGAGTTAGAGAGGTGATCAAGCTTATTCTCCTTCAAGTTCTCTTCCATTCTTCCTTGGGCAATCAGAGAAGTGTAAGAATCAGCTATAATAAGGTATATAGGGTTATGAATGGGTGAATACGTTCAAACCCATGCCCAATCTCTCTTTAAATCAGGAAAATTCATATGTTGATTCTATGGGGTTTTAGCCCAATGCATGAATTTCCTAAGTTTCTACCATGGGTATGATCTACATACGTTTCTACTATTGAATTATGATTTATGGGAAAATTTTACATTGTTTCCAATTATAATCATGTTTTCAAGCTTTACAAATTAAAATGCCCAATTATGAGAAGATCATGAAAGTTGAGATTTATGATGAATGTACAAGTATGATGAGATATTATGATGAAAAGCATGTATTCAAGCTACCAATGTTTATGATCATGTTTTCAGGTGAATTATGTATTTTCAATCATGTTAAAGTATCGGGAAATGCCCATATGTTCAAGTCTGATTATGATTTTTACGAATTAAGCTTACCACATGGTTTTGGAGTGAAGACTCCCAATTATGTCCAGCTTGTGGTATGATTTGAGCTAAGGCTCTCATGTATGATTCACATTTATGTATTTATGATTATTCAGCTTCATCAATAGACAATGGTCAACTTCGTTGAAAAATAATGGAGAGCATATGCATGTTTTTGGGAGTAGTGTCTCGCACTGAGTAGGCTATGGGTCAATTAACCATATGACTTAAAACTACGCGCCAACGTAGGTATGATCTGATTATATTGGGACCTCCTTTGTGAGCTATCCCCTGCCTCGATTGGCCCACGAGCTTGATATTGATATCATGGTATCGTCCTTAGCCCTGACAAGGCTTTGGACGACTCTACCCACTTGAGTGTGATAGTTGGGACCACGTAAGCTCTATCGTGGTATGTCGGTTAATAGACGAGTCTCCCATTGTTCCTCATGATTTTAGTTATGCATATTTATCATTCATGATATACATATCTATACATGTTCTAAAGCATATTTGACTCAATGTTTAGTTTTACTTATGACTATCAGATTTTAGCTTTGGGTCAATCGATTCAGTTATGATGTTATGTTATGTTGCGATCATGATTTCTGAAAATAACATGAAAGCCCTACACTCAAATTCTTATTTGTTTATGTTTTATATTATGCATGTTTTAAATTATTTTACTTATCTAAGCGGTTTTACTTACCTGGCATACTCGGTACATTCCACATACTGACCGCATACTCTATGTTGTATCATTTCATGATATAAGACCCGACACTCAGACTCAACCCCGTTCTCAGCCAGCCTTTCAGAGTTAGCATCCTACATCTATTGGTGAATCCTCATCTCCCGAGGACCATGTTTATCAGTTTTCTTTATTTATATTCAGTTTTCAGCTTAGTGAGTTAGTTAGGGGTCTTGTCCCATCAACTCATCAGACTTAGAGGCTTCTTAGACAATAGAATGTATTTAGCTTCAGATTGAGTGTATTATGATGTTATGTTTATTTCAGACTTCCACTAAGATTATTATGTAATTCTTCTATTTATTAATTGAGTTAGATGAATGTTCATTCCTTGGTCGACTTGGGGTCTCTCGAGGCTCCTTTTTCGGTGTTGCGATCCGGGCCTACGTTCGGGTTGTGACACACTTATAGCTGCTTAGGACTCACTTCTAGCCGCTTAGGACTCAATTAAAAGTGATTTCTATAACTTATACACGACAAGGTTTCGACAATTCGAGTGAGATTTCAAAAATAACTTTGTAGGAACATTTCTCGTAGGCTTAGAACTCATTATCCAAGACAAATTTGCATGTGAACGGACTTTAACAGTGTAATTTTGCTGAAAACTGATGAAAAGTTGAGAGAGAATATTGTAGGGTCGAGGGTCTGATTTTTGGGAAATGTTAAGTAAATGAAAATTGAACTTATATATATATATATAGAAGGCATGGGCAAGGGGGTGCGGTGCGGCGCCCATCACTCAAGGCCAGGGGTGCGACACGCCAGCCATGGCGCTGGGCAGACAACGATGGCAGCGCCCAGCCTCCGGCCTCTGGCCTCCTGCTTGCTCGATACCGTACTCACCTGTTAGTCCCCAAACCCTTTTCTACATGCATCGTACCCCAAAAATCTCAACATACGTACGCACACATCACTTAAATGATAGAAACTTATGAGGTGTAACAAAACTCATTACCCTCTTACTTTCATACCCCCCCTTTTCTCCTAATTAATTACAAAAAGTGCTCCATCTCATAATCCTTCATGATAACATTATATTATATTCATATACCGTTATGGTATTATTGATGATGAGCACCCTTCAGGAATACACTCCTCAATTCTTAATGATACCATCACATTATATTCATATACTGGCATGGTATCATCAAAGACTGCTTAGGTCATTCAATGAGGCACTGCTCAATCCTTCATAATACCATGAAAGTGTATCCATATACTGTCATGGTATAACTAATGATCACTTATGTGCAAAAAACCTTTAAATTCATTGTTGGAACACGAATTGTAATTTCTTTGGACCAAATGGGATTTTTGTGTAATTTGTATAGAAAGGTCCATTTCCCTTCTCTTTAAATACACTAAAACATAAAGTAAGACAAATAAACAGAAAAAATAGTACTTAATAAGTAATATTGAACTAATTTAATAGTGAATTTGAGACTTTATTAGCAACATCATATAATATTGCCTTGTAAAAGTTTATGAATTTGCATTTTAAGGTTAAAATTTAGATTAAAAGAAACAATAATGGAGGGCTGGGTTGGGCTGACTAATATGATCCCTATCCAAATGGCGATTATCTTTGTACATTGGGTCATTGCCCTTATTTTGGGGTGATTTTAATTTTTTTTCTTTAATTTGTGGTCTTTAATTTTAGCCCTTTAATACTTTAAGTGACAAAAAATGGTCAAAATGCCTTTAAAAAAATCGCAAGGCAAACAAAAAATTGCAAGGCATAAATTTTTGCTCGAGTTTTTTCTTAAAGCATAAATTCACACAGATTATGCCTCAAACCATAAGTTAAGTGTAATACCCGAAAAGCCCTAAGATCATACTCGAGGGTTGAAATGGAGAAAATAGAAAATTCTGTACTAGATCACAGGACGAGTTGTCCAGTGACCTATGAGGTGCATCACGAGTCATTAGGTGACTCATGGAGTGAAAGGAGAGTTTGGTTGGATTTTTGTCCTGGGGGATTGATCACGGGTGAAGCCAAGATTAGTGGTCAGGTCCACGAGTCGTAGTGTTGGCCGTGGTCATGAGTTTGACTTGGGTGTTGAAATGATTGGCAGTGTTCCCCACGACCAGTCATTACGAGTCATCAGGTACACTACGAGTCGTGGTGTCCCTCATGGTGACCAGCAAAGTGAAGAATTCCAGTGTTGGCAACGAGTTATGGTGATGAGTCATCCCCTCAGGAAACGAGTCTCCAGTTCCTCGTTGGGACTGGCTATATGATTTTTCCTGCGAATTTAGTAAGGGTTTTCCGTAATTCCTAAGCTCTTAAGACCAAAACTACGTCGTTTTAAGCTTAGATAAGTGTGTTTTAAGAGGGTTTAACTAATTCTAAGCCTATCCCTCTCCATGCATGCAATCCTAGAAGTTTCTAAGGGTGATCAAGCCTAGAAAATTCATCAAGTCTTCTTCAATTTCCTTTGGCCATTCAAGAGGGTTGTAAAAGCAGAAGTATCCAAGTATTTAGGGTCATGAATGGGTGTATCCATCCACTCCCATGTCCAATTTCTTCTCAAATTCATGAAAATTCTAAGTTGATGAGTCTATGGGGTTTTAACCCAACTTGCGAATTCTCTAAGTATCTATACCCAGTATCTATCATGGGTATAATATTCTAACATGGGTATAATATATTCATGTTTCTAATGTTGAATTATGATTCATGGGCATGTTTTAGAATTTTTTAATTACAATTTGTTTTTAAGTTTTACAAATTATGATGCCCAATTATGTTCATGAAAAAGATGAGATTATGATCTATATTTTCAATCATGATGAGATGTATATGATAAAAGTATGATTTAGAATTACCTTTTCTACATTCATGTTTTTGACCATCAAAGTCTATTTCAAGTATGTTTAAGTTTGGGCGTTTCCATATGATCAAGTGTGTTTCATGATCTACTGGACATATGTTATTAGCTTACCACATGGATATTGGAGTCTGACTCCCACTCTTTTCGCTGGATTGGTTTGAGCCAAGGCTCCTCATGTTATGTTTTCAGATTTTGTATATCATGTTATGATTCAGCTTCATCACTAGATGATGGTTTAGCTTCAATGGAAAACTTTGAGAGCATATGCATATTTTTGGGAGTATTTTCTAGCACCTAGGCTAAGGGTCGGGCCAACCTCAGGCTCCGAACTACGAGCCAACGTACCTATGATCAGATCATTTGGGACCTCATTGTGAGTTTCCTGCCTCTGCCAAGGGTGCTTCAATGATATCGATATCATGGTAGCATCCTTAGCCCTGACAAGGCTTTGGTGGCTCTGCCCACTTGAGTGGACACCTGTGACCACGTAAGCTCCTATCGTGTATGTCGGTTAATTGACGAGTCTCCCATTGTTTCTCATGATTTCAGTTATACATGTTCATTAGTCATGATGCTATGTTTTCAACAAGTTTGACCCAATGTTCAAGTTTTACTTATAAACAATCAATTTTAGTTTTGGGTCATTTGATCTTGGCTTATGATATTCGGTATGTTTAAATCATGTTTTCGATACAGCATGCCCTCACTTCTAATCTTATGATGACAGATGTTTTATGAGCATGATTTCTTATTTTTACTTACGAGCAGTTTTACCACCTTGCATACTTGGTACATTTCACGTACTGACCGCATACTCTATGTTGTATCCTTTCATGATACATGTCTATTATTCAAGTTAAATCCCATATTAGCCGATCCTTAGAGTAGCATCTCCCAGCCAAAGTTGGTGAGTCCTCATCCTTCGAGGATCCTTCCATCAGTTGTATTCAGTATTTCCAATTTCAGTCTTAGTGAGTTAGTTGGGGTCTAATCCCATCAACTCGTTAGTCGGTAGAGCTATCAGATATAGTATGTTTTAGTTTCAGATTTCTGTTATGTATTCAGATATTTGATGTTATCAGATTTCTAGACTACTGCTATTTTATATACGTTAGACTTCCGCATTATTATGTTGAGTTTAGATGTCACGTGCATGCCATGGGTCGACTTGGAGCCTCAAGATTCTTGTCCCGTGTCTTGATTTAGGCCTATGTACGGGTCTGTAATATTGAGTAGCGTTGGACATGCAATTTTATGTTGTGATTTGAAATCATGAGATGCAATCAGTGTTAGGACATGCTATTTCAAATCACAGATGAAATCCAAAATTGACAAAAAAGCTTGATTTGGGATTTCAAATCATGAGATGGACTTTTTGAACCACAATGCACCACAAGTTTATATTTTGGTAAAACCCCACTATTTTATATTTACCAATTATTTATTTTGGATATAAATAAAATTTATTGTTGGTATTATTACTCTTACAACCTTACAATAAAATTTATATTGGATATAAGTTTGGCAACTATATGGGAGAATTATATTAAATAGTAGCACACTACAACTCATGTTCAATTTTACTTTTTATTGAACTAAAGTTCGATCAGATGTCTTTCTGGCACATTGTATGAACACTTATGAATTTTTACTTATTTTGTAAGATTGTATAAAAAATGAGAAAATTTTGATAGTTTTCACAACTTATGGGGTTTTATGTTGCATGAGAAAAAAAGTACAACTTTTAGAATTTCAAATTGCATGTCCAAATAAAATTTCAACTTCATCTCATATTATTTCATATCACATTTCATCTGCATGGAAAAATGGGCCTCATGGCATGAACTTGTTTGGCGCAAAGTTATGTATCTGGAATTTGTGCCTTGGGGAAGAAGTTCAATTGCACAACTGCAGCCTTGACATAAGTTCAATAACATGAGCTATGATTTTGGGACACAAGTTCAGTAGGCAAAAGTTCATGCTACTTGATAGTTTGTGTGAGTTTGATAATGTCCAAACAATCCTCCAATTAAGGAGGTGGCTACGGTCAGTGTGAAGAAAGTACCCAACAAGAGCTCTGGGTTGATTTTTTACAGAGATTGGAGGCTAGGATTTACTCAAAAGTTGTAAATTAATTCACAAGAGCAAGCGTAATGTGTAAACATTAAGAAAATTAGGGAAATGATTTTAACAAGTATCAATTGAAATTTTCAATGAAAACAAGGTAACACAATTGTTGTTAACAAGATTAGAGAGACTAGGGTTTGCATTTAACGGGTATTGTCTTGATAAGTATTAACTAAAAGCCTTAGAATCAAGCTTTGGTTTTAGCTACACTCTAAGTTTCTCAACCACAAGAGTGTATATTTTGCATTTTAAAACACCAAAACCAAGATAAATCAACCAAACATTGCTTGAGTGAGCATAGAATATTTCAAGATTTATCCCTTAAATGAAGCTTGAATCGAGTATAGACGATTTCTAGATCTAACCTTAGATAAAGCTCCAAATCCTCACTATTGAAATCTTACCCAACTTACTCTCTTCTCAAGAAAAAGCAAAATTAGAGAATTCAATTAATATTTGCAACCATTAATATTCGTATTAAAACTCAAAGAAATTAATAGATTCATAATATAATCAATTCTAAGATCAATTAGTCAATACCCAATCAATACTAAACACCCATCATCACACTCCCCCTCATAGAAGAGAAATCAGTTTTTGTAATTAGGGAAAGAGAAATTACACCAAAGAGAAATTCCTCAAAATCATTCATCATAAGTAATAAAAATCATTGCCAAGATTTCCATCTTCAACAATGGCAGCCAATTGCAGCGCCATGCTCTGTGGGGCCTATGATGGTGGTAGGAAGCACCTAGGAGAGTTTTTGGCTAGCTCCGATGGTTGTTTTGGGCATGGGAAGCTAAGAGGATATTCTCAAAGATTGTCCTTCAGCTAGATAGGTGATGGTAGAGGTGATGCCCTAGCCATTATAGTGTGTTCCGGTTGTGGATGACTTGAGAGAATGGATGTTGAGGAGGCTCATTTATCTCATTACACTATCCATAAAGCTACCAAGATGTACCATCACCAGAAAGCCTATTGGTGGAATGGAATGAAAAAGGACTGTTACACCCCACAAGTTTCTAACGCTTAGTCGGCCGATTCGCACGTTGGTTGAGAGTTTTAGAGTGTCATACGTACGGTGAAAAGGGCTTCGGGAAAGGTCAACGAGTGCAAAGTCGGGATTTCACGGAGAGGTCGAACTTCAAGTTGCCCAGAGGGGAAAAGTGGCACGGAGCAGCCCTCTACGTTACCCAAAGTGGCACGGAGTAGAATTGGTGCCACCGGCAGAGTGCCACGTTGCCTTATCTCTGTCGCCTCAAGTATATAAAGGCTTACTAGATATTATGTTATTTTCCAAATAACCTCAGTCAGCAGAGGTAAGAACGAAGGGAAACTATTGAAAATCATCCGATTACGCCGCTGAACGCCATCCGGGGCCCAAATTAACCTGGGTAGTGAAGTAATGCTCAGAGAGCATCGCTGCGGAGTTATTTTCAGAAAATACGCCAAATAATCATCATCCCGCCTGAGCCGAAAGGTGGAATTTCTTCAAACTGTGTCAACATGATCATAGACTTAAAGTGGGCATTTCTCACTTCTAGACTCCCAAGAAATTACGAGTTTTCAATCATCTTTCGATAGGTTGAAATATAGTTACTATATATATATATAAAGTTATCATTTTCTTCAATCTCAAGAACGGCTGGCCCTATTCTTCCATTAATATAGATTAAAAATTCTGAAAGGGCAATTGAATACGAGCTAATTTCTACCAGTTAAAGAAAACGAACGAGGTAATGTGGGGCGCTTAACTGTCGGGCAAAGTATCCTTACTTACGTTGTTACACTTATGTTCTCGGAATAGAAATAACGATCCTTGCATGCCGTATAGTTGAAATTATTAGATTGCAGTTTATTGTACTTAGCTGTTATTGATATACATATATAGCACGATATGTTGCGATTAGCTAATAGGTACGCTTACATAAATTCTGGTTAGCTGCTAGTAAGTATAGATCGTAGACCGCTAAAAGGGAGCAGTTAAATGTGATTCGCGTTATGAGCGCTATAGAAACTCTTTTAGTTCTTAGTTTATTGTGATGGTAGACTTGTATGTTTGTTCCCAGGCCTAGACTTCAGAACTGCAAAGAGTTATTGCCCTAAATCGCTTGGTTAAATAGTATGCTATTGAAGTGTCTAATGACCAAGCTACACCTATATTGCGGTGAAAGCACCCCTAGAGGTCATTGACGCTGCACGTTCCATAACTGCAACAGACAGAATAGGTATATTCTAGAGTTAGCGACACCAGGGTTGTCCAGTGTATTGAGTGATCGTCCGCATCCCTTTAGCCTTATCAGCCATTGTCAGTCTTAGCCGATTCTAATGCTTATCACGTAGGACGCCCAAAGAAGCCAACCTACTGCTCGAAATGATAAAACCTGGTACCCTAAGGAAGGGTCCACAGTAGCTGTGACGAACCAGCACCAGCTGGTTTCTTGTAAGGTATTCAGCTACAGTGTGTCAGGAGTGGGCCATTTATATAGAACTGCCTATAAGATTGAGAATTGTCAAAGTGCTAGGAATATAGATCCGAGTGGATCTGCATGCTGCCTAAGGAGCCAGTACTGCTAGTACGCTTAACCACAAGTTAAGGAGATCAGGTTCTCATGGAGGACCAGGGACAAATCGTATAGAAGCAAGTTCGACCAAGCCCAGCCTTATAGTTGTTTAATTAGAAGAATAAAGTAGTTAGCTATCCGCAACCCCACAATTATTCATGAGTTATATATGTCCGAGTAGGACATTCCTATATTGTTAGGCCACTCTCAAACTTCGCTCTATTTAGACCAGACTATTTGAGATCATGATCACTATCAGGATCCTTTGATCAAATACGGGCGCATGGCCCTGCAGACAGCCACAGATTATCCCATCAGTGAGTAGCATTAGCATTAGGCCCGTAAGGCCGATACGCCATTTATACACAGATAGATTGATGTGTTAGAAGACCTAAGCCAAAGGCTCAAATAGAAGCTCATGACCACCCCAAGGTTATTAGCTGTGTCGTCGCCTGTTAGAGCTTAGAATACGCTGCTCTACTTGAAGCGGCATGCCGTCCGCAAGGGACGGCATTAGGATCTGGATCCTCATATGTCGTGGTTGGCCTTATACACACCCCCTGCCGAGCGTTTATGCCCAGGGTGTAGATATCAGGAGTCCTCCAAATCCTAGACAACATGCTTAGGGGCCAAGCGGGCCCAAATAGATCTGTGGGACTATAGTTGGCCATGCACTTATATTGTAGAAACCTGAGTAGGAGTATATAGATTGAGATGTTCTCACTAGGACTTATGGGGGCCTGAACGAGTTATTATGTGCTGATTGTACCTCCCGGCTTATGGGGGCCAGGGGTTCTCAGAGTGAATTCTTGTCTCAGTCGTAGGTGTATAAATGTGTAAGTATGTAGTCTTATCTTATGTACATGTAGTGTCGGGCTAGATACATATTACGAATCAGCAAAAGTGTACAGGTTAATCTTTCAACCCTTCTTTTATTTACTCTTAGTCCTATTCAGCTTATCTATTGCCTTACATATTCGGGTACATATTGTATTGACACCCTTATGGGGCACTGCAGACATTTTCCTCGTTGGTGGCCGTATAGACAAGGAGAAAGTCCCTCGTAGCTTCCAATCAGCCGTACAGAATCGTCAGCTTTTTCTTTTCGGGGCTTGTGTGATAGAGGTTTATTCCTTTGTTTGTACAGTAAGGGTAGATCGGAGGACCACCCCGACCATCTTATAACCTGAGGCCATGTGATTGTGCTTACCTCTCATGTTTTAGATGATGTATGTTGGCCATGTGGGGCCCCGTTAGCTATTGATTGGCGGACTTGTCGGCCCGCATAGAACTCCCTATGATTTTTTATCTTTTGTTAGCTGTTTACTTTCAATAGGGGCTATAGGCCTTGTTGGTCAGTTTGTATTTACACTCGCTTATATAGCCCGGCCATTTTCTTGATTTAGAGTTAACCTGCACCCGCACTGCAGGGGTGCTTAGGCTCGCCGCCTCAGCAGTTCAGGTCTAGTAGGGCACCAGGTGCCAGTCATGCCTCCCAAGGTGGGGTGTGACAAACTTGGTATCAGAGCATTGTGTCCTAGGAGTCTGCAAGCCGTGTCTAGTAGAGTCTTGTTTATAAATTTGTTGTGCACCACATTCTATAAGTAGGAGGCTGCGAGGCATGATAGTATGGTTATCCCTCCTTCTCAGATCGTGCTATAGAGCAAAGTTGTATAGGTTAAGTCCTATGTTATCCTTGTTATGTCTTTCTAGGTAATGTTTAATATAAGACAGAAACCATCCAAGCTGGGTAAAGATAACTACAAGCAGCAGGAAGAGGTATCATTAAGACGCCATAGTTGGGAGATGGTCAGTCTAAGGACGGGAGTGGACGTCTTTAATCTCCACAATACTCTCCTGAGGTACCAGGAACCTCACAATGTGATACATCTACCTCAGCACGACGATAGTTAATATTAAATTACCTGATGGATGTGAAAAAGAGAGGGAAATGCAGACTGCACTCCATCCTTTCGAATGTTGTACAGCCCATGTTTCCATTTCATTGCAGTAAGAAAGGGCTATTCCTACCTCCTAGTTTTGTTTCTAGTATAGCAAAGGGCGTAAGAATTGAGACGTTGTTTTCCGGAGTAAATAGTAAGCGAAGGTTGGATTTGTTGACTCGTAAAGTGTTAGGAAATAGTGGGGACCCACAATGTTTATGTAAGTTGTCCGCACCTTACGGTAGTAAGTCAGAAGAGCGGGTAAGACTACCAGATTACTCGAAGTGTGTGTAAGAAATCCATTAGTGATAAACTCCCAGTAATAGTCAAGTTCAAGTCAGAAAAAGGATGAATCTGCCGTAGCATGCTAATGACGGCAAGATATGCCTGCAAGATAATGGTTATGATCTTAGTTTGTGATATCGAAAGAAAGGGAGGTCATATGAATAAAATGGGTAGACTGCAAGCCAGAAGAAGTATAGGCCGAAACTTGGTCGGTAACCTTATTGACAGTGTAAGGTAGGTACCATGAACCCCAGAGCTCATTCCTAAGGAAGATAAGGGAAAGCACGAATACCGTACTTGGGGGAAATCGAATCACCTCCAAAGCTGATAAAACATCGCATATTGAGGACTAAGCCTCGGGCTAACAGTTAAGAGAGAGACAGTAAGGTTGTTCGGCTATCTGATGACTACACGCAAGTGCACGTGGTTGAACAAGTAGTAAGTGGCTCAAGTAAGCCAAGTATCGATCCCACGTGGACTCCGGACTACGGAAAAATCTACTCAAGTGTCAATTAGTCAGAATCCTAAAATGCAGAAAATAATGTAAAGAAAAGTTTTTACATTTTGTTATCTAAATTTATACTAAGTCTAAAATGAATATACAAGTGAGTCTGAACTATGAATGTGAGCATGCCGAGGCTAAACGAACATGTAGAGAAATTAATTATCGATACAAGTTGGTTTATCTTTTCTCCGGTTGCTAGTCAGAACTTATGCCTATGGATAAAACTCTCGTATTTAACCCAACTTAAGAATCATGAACCTTCCACCTACATTTCGTGATAAGAAGAAATTCATGTTCTAGCCATACAAAATTGATTCCACAATTGACTAATATGACTTTGTGCATATTTATCCTGAAGGTAAAGCAATTCTCAATTTTCCCAAACAAAGAACAGATCATATCCTATTAATTCACAATCCTTCAATTTCGTGTCTCTCGAGTGAAACCGACTTTATAGATTTACATCAACATTGGCCAAATATTAATGCAGTAAGAACAAGAATTAATAGAACAACCATGGAAGAAAAGCTGAAAAACCAAATGATCAACACCCATTTCAATACAATTGTTCAACTCAACAAGAAGTGAAATTAACCACTCATTTGTGGATTAAACATCATCAAATGAGTGTAAATCATACAAACAATTGAAAGAAAGGAGAAAGAGATGTGAGAGAAACCCTAAGATTTTCGTCCCCTCAACCGCTCAGACCCCACTTCTTGCTCCACCAAGTCAGAATAATTAAAAATGAACCTAAGTGTTCTATTTATATTGGTGGGAATTTTTCACGGAATAATACAACGAGTCATGGCGTGCATCGCGGAGCACCGCTCCGTGACACCTGCAAATGTGAAGGATCCTGGGCATATTTACATGCCCAAGTGATACTCAAAGGTGTCGTTTTTGCCTTGTTTATCCAACAATGTTTTTACATTCTCATGTAAATTGTAGGAAAGTGTGAATTTATACTAACCAACATGATTAGCGTTGTTTTGCAGGAAAAACGCATTTTTATGGAGCTAAGATGCACGTTGGGAGGAATCGGAATCGACTGTGGAGCGAGCAAGGAATTGGCCAAGGAAAGCATGGAATAAAGAGGCTCCGCGATGGAGCCGTGTCACACTGCTATCGCGGATGCATTCTGTCCGGAAGATTTAATTGCAAAGATTTCCAGAGAGGTTCGGCTCGTCGCGTCGCGGCACATTGGACTCACTCACCGGAACTTGACATTCCGTTGAAGGTGCGCGTTCGCACCGTGTCATCGCCCGCGTTGCATGCCGTGCCACGTTGTGATTAATTACCGGACGTCAAAATTCCAGAGAGTTTCAGATGTTTGCACCGTGTCACGGAGGCAGTTGCTCCACGATAACTCCGTGACACGTTGCTTGTTATTCCTAGAAAATTCCCACCAAAAGTATAAAATAGAACACTTAGGTTCATTTAATTATTCTGACTTGGTGGAGCAAAAAAAAAACGTGGGTTACAATAGTTGAGGGGACGAAAATCTTAGGTTTCTTCTCATCTCTTTCTCCTTTCTTTTCAATTGTTTAGAAGGATTTACACTCATTTAACGATGTTTAATCCGTAAATGAGTGGCTAATTTCACTTCATGCCGAGGTTAGGAACCGTTGTATTGAAATGTAATTATTGATCATTTGGGTTTTTTCTCTTAATCTCATGGTTGTTCTATTAATTCTTGTTCTTACTGCATTAATGTTTGGCCAATGTTAATGTATATCTAAAAAGTTCGGTTTCACTCGAGAGAGCACGAAATTGGAAAGTTGTGAATTAATAGGATATGATCTCTTCTTAGTTTGGAAAATTGAGAATTGATTTACCTTCAGAATAGAAATATACCTGACAGTCGTATTAGTCATGTGGAATCGGTTCCTGTATGGCTAGAACATGAATTGCTTCTATCACAGAAACGTAGGGTGGAAGGGGTTCATGATTCTTAAGTTGGGTTAAATACTTAATCCATAGGCATAAGTTTCCGACTATAACCGGAGAAAAGATAAACCAACTTGTATCGATAATTAATTTCCTCTCTTCATGTTCGTTTTAGCCTCAGCATGCTCACATTCATCGTTCAGACTCACTTGTATATTCATTTTAGCCTTAGTATAAAATAGATAACAAAATATAAAACTTTTCTTTTACATTGTTGTCTGCATTTTTAGAGTTACAGTAAAGTGACACTTGAGTAGATTGCCCCGTAGTCCAGTCCTTGTAGGGATCGATACTTGGCTTACTTGAGTCGTTTTACTACTTGTTCGACCACGGCACTTGCAGTGTAGTCCGCATACTCCGAACAAGTTTTTGGCACCAAGCTCGGGACCGACAATTTGGCGAAAATTTTCTTAAAGTATTAGTTTGGTTATTTCTTTATATTAGTGTTGACAACTTGGTTTTAGCCTGTATTTTGCAGATATCATATTCTCGCCGAAACTGGCAAGGGACAAAGAGCCGTGGACCTATCCTTAGAGCCATAAAGACAATTCCATCGCCAACGGAGAGAAGCTCTAGGAGAAAACTGCAGTTGCTCTCAGACAAACAATCCTGGAGCAACCACAGAATCCACCACTTGTGCGGGCAGTGTTGGTGCCTGCGGATACAGAGCTTAGTCGGCTCGCGATGTGGAAATCCCACATGCTAGCAATGATACATCTAGCAAGAACCTGAGCCAGGAGGGAGGTTTGAGCTTAAACAGAACATGGTGCAATTGCTGCACACAAGCGGGCAGTTCACAAGTCTCCGTCACGCAGGATCCGCAACAACATCTTCAAAATTCTTGGAGATAAGTGACACTTACACTACCGAGTGTCACCGTATTATGTCGCTTACATTGCTCCCATTTTCACTTTGGGAGAAGCCAAAAGGTGGCTGAGCTGAGCCACCAAATTCCATCACCACGTGGGATGATCTTGCAAAGAAATTCTTAATCAAGTTCTTTCCCATCCGAGAAATGTGAAAGACTTAGAAGTCAAATTCTGTTTAAGAAAAGAAGGGGAGAATCTGTATCAAGCTTGGGAGAGATTCAAATCGCTGTTGTGGGATTGTCCTCATCACCACCAATCCAATGATGTGCTGGTGCACACTTTTATAGAATGTTTGGAACCCCACACAAAAATTTTGGCCGACTCAAAGAATCGGGGACAAGCATTAGAAAAGACTTATGATGAGCTGTATACTCTTTGTTGAATCGTATTTCGTAGGGAAATCCGAGTGGAATGCGGACTCTTCAAGGAGGAGCAAGGAAAAGCAGCTGGAGTCTTAGAAGTGGGATGGTTTTAATAGCTTATCGCGCATAGATAGTCAGCTTGGTGCAAGATCAACTCAACACCCACTTCGCAACATGAGCATGAATCAGTCTCAAGCCCCACTGAATGTAGTGCAGCAGACGGTGTGAAGTGTGTGGGAGTAATGAACACTAGCTGAGTGTTGTGGAGCAAATCCCGACTGTGAACTTTTCGGAAATGCACAAAGGAATAATCACTAACAAGAGATGGTAACAAATTTACAATTCTAACTGGAGGAATCACCCGAATTTCTCTTGGGGTAGCAACAACCATCAGGGCAGAGTTCGAGTCAGGGGGTGCAAAGGAATCAAGGAGGGCAACATAACTACTGTCGCAGTATCAATTAACAATGCCCTCCTCTACCACCATCACCCAAAGATTGAGGAGATTTTCAAGACTATGATAGCTAATCAAGCTCAATTGCAGGCTGACTATGTTAAATTGGCAGCCGATGTTAAGAATAATCAGTTAGCTACCAAGGTGCTGGAGTACCAGTTTGGGCAATTTGCTGGAGCCCAAAACACACAATGCCTAGAGGAGGACTTCCCAAATACACGGACCCTAACCCTGCTGTGTGAATGCAGTGACCACAAGGAGTGGTTTGTAGTTTAAGGAGGGAACCATAAAGACCACCCACAGTCGGGAGCAGCAAAAACGGAGAGGGAGCAAAGTGATGAAAGGGGGAAGAAAAAGGATGCCGAACTGTAGTACACCTCCACCCTCGTTCCTCAACGATTAAAAAAACACAAGGAGGAGGCGTGTTTCAAAAGGTTCATGGAGGTTCTTAAACAGATACACATTAACTTACCTCTTATCGATGTTTTGCAGGAGTGCCGAAGTACGCAAAGTACATGAAGGACATCGAAGTAACAAAAGCAGTTGGATCGAGTATGCTACGGTGGCTCTTACAGAGGAGTGCAATTTCCCGGATACAGAATAGATTTCCACAAAGCTCAAGGACCCTGGGAGCTTTACGATTCAAATAACAATTAGTGCAGTATTCGAGCTCGGATTATGTGATTTGGGAGCGAGCATTAACTTGATGCCGACTTCGGTATTCAAGAAGTTGGGGCTAGGGAGTCCAGACCAACAACAGTGATCTGCAGCTCGCGGATCGTTTTGGCAAGACCAGATGGTATTGTGGGAGGACGTGCCGGTGCAAGTCGCTCCCCGATCTTCCCGGTAGATTTTGTTGTGCTGGACTTCAATCCGCACGCCGGAAGTCCATTTATTTTGGACGTCCCTTTCGCGACCGGGAAAGCGCTAATAGTTGTAGCTGCAGGGCAGCTAACTATGCGAGCACATGACAGTAGAGGTGTTCGATGTGTACAAGGCCACCAAGCCCCGCCGTACGAGGAACTTCGGTGATCTACGTGCTTGAGCAAGCTGATGTTGCTCGGTGGCGTTGAGTCTCGAGAGTTAATGGAAACCCCCCTGACAGGGGTAAGCTTGACAGAGGTGAGGACGGGTTCGTGAGAATACATCCTGGTCACCCTAGGGGCGGAATTAACTTAAATGACGTCGAGCCGCGATGGTAACCAGGCGCCGCACGGAGGCAACCCGTGAATTTATTGTTTTATGAATGTACAGAAAAAGAAAAGAAAAAAATGAAAAAATGAAAAAAATGTGTGTAAAAAAATAATAATAAAATATTGTGTTGTGTTTTTCAAACCTTGGGATTCTAACTTCCATTTCTTGTTGTGAGATAAATTTCAGGTTGATCGAGGGAAAAAGGCAAAGAATCGCAAAGTAGAAAAACGAGGTAAGAAAAAATAAAAAGTGGCAAAACCAAGAGCCCACGCTGTTGGTCTGTCACTAGAGGAGGACTCCGCTGCTACTCCTCCGTGACACGTTGAAGGCAATTATGGAATTTTTACAAATTCCAGAACACCTGCGTGATGGCTCCGTGTCGAGGGGGTGCTCCGCGTTACCCACGTGACACGTTGAGGTGTTATTCGCCGGTCACACCGGTAACCCGCGCGAAACACCCACTTTTTAATCCCGATTTCACCTCATTTTCTCTCATTTTTCATCCCCTCCGCGACAAACCTCCCAAAAATCCCTTCTCCCTCAACGTGCCACAGACCTAGGTACATAATTTCGTCAAATTTTCTCTTCCGTTCATTGAATTCAAGGTATGTTCTTCAACTCTATCTCAATTTTAGTTGAATTTTTCAATTTTAGTATGAGATGAGTAAACCTTACCATAGGTAGAAATTTAGCTTAAATTCATTCAAGTTATTATTGATTAATGTTCGCAACATCATTGTGACTGCATGAACCGACGTATATATAAGCTTGATCGAATTTTTGTAAAATTGTAGCTAGGGCTTGAATTTGAACATGAAAAAGGAGAAAATTAGTTGAATTGTGAAATTCTTTTGTTGGTTTGTGTATGGTGGGTAAGATGAGTTGGCTGCTATATGTTAATATGCTAAAAGACCGACGGATTTTTGGGGTATTGAAATAGTGATATGCAAGAAATGGGCGAATTGCATAGGTTTGTGTAGATAGATATTTTTCCTTTTTTTCTTTTTTTTTCTTGCTACTGCGTTTTGTATAAAAATTGTGATCGATGGTAATGTGTGATTAGTGTACGAAGTCTGAGTCGTACAAATGAATTTATACCGTCGAATTCCCTGAATGCACAAGACATGTTGTTTGCTGTTTTTGTTTTTTTTTGTTTTTGTAAAATAAAAAAAATAAATATGTTCTTGCCGTACCGCTGTAATTAGGCTGAAGACTATGTGGGGTGGCCTAGCCCCAACCCAACCTTAGTCGAAGCTAATTTTAAATTGACTGACATTGGGACTGTCTGCTTTATTTGACAGGAATGATGTCGGTGCTGTGCAAGACAGAAAGGAAAGGGCGCACTACATCGGGCGCCGGAAGTAAAAAGAATTAGACCGGGAACAAGCAGCCCCAAGAAGCATTCGCGGTTCCACACGGCCAACGCCACCAATACGGAACCCGATGGCTGACGGAGGAAGGGAAGAAATGGTACACAAAGCATAAGGAGAATAAGTACTTCCCCGAGGAGCACATTGCAAGGGAGCCATTAGCACAGTGAGTTCCCTCGAATTGAACAATGTATTGACACGCCGGGCTGAGCTTCATCTTTGAAGAGCCCAAGGAGTGCAATCTGCACTTGATTCGGAGTTCTATCCAAATTGGAACCCGACGCCCGCAAATACAATTCATCGAGGCCAAGGGGCGAGATTGTCACTCTTGAGCCTCATCACCCGTTATCTTGGGGGCGCAGAACACAGACGCCCATGTACTCCTAAGAATGAATATTACTCCACCATATGCGGATATCAGACGCACACAGTGGCTTCTCCGTTCGATAGCATGCTGGAGTAGATAAGGAGAGGGCTACCATCGCACACGCCCTACTCACAAATGAATAGGGGAAGCCATAACTGCTAAAAATAGTGTGTTCCTGCCCGATTCTGGGGGGTGTATATGACAGATGTCACCCGGGATCGCGTATGCCTGGTGTATGCCCTGATGAAAGGGCTGGAGATTCATGTTGGGGCGGTGATCATATCCGCCATGAACAGAGCCCATCAAGGGCAATGTATGTTTGGCGGTTTGTCGATCACGTTCCGAGGGGCCTAGATGTTGAGGAAGAGGCCCTGGATTACATCCTGCAGATGGAGAGGCGTGCCGTGGATGTCACAGCGACCAAGGCACCCGACACCACCTCACGGGCCAGTTCTACACTAGCCGAGCGACATGCTCGGATGATCGCACATGGCCCGTATGTTCGGATGCAAGATGCTCCAAAATTGCGCATAGGCGGGAGGCCGAGACAGAGGATGAGCGGAAGCCTGACCTAGACTACCCTTTCGGCGAAAATGCCAGGGCTCTAGGTCGGGTGGGGCCAGCTTTTTTGTGGAGCCCGTGGATGACAATGTCCCCACCGATGAGAGACACGCGCAGGATTCGATGCTGGAGTCGGATAAGGACGACGGGGGAGATTCAGACTGGGAGACGAGGCAGCGACACCTGGCTGAAGAAGTGGAATACTTTGATTGATCAGGGAGTTTCACCACCCACTTGTTTGTGCTTTGTTGACCGTATGAACACTGGGACAAGCTGGGTTTTAAGTGGGTGGGGAGTAGTTAGGTGTTGGTTTTGTTTTTGTCTTGTTTTGTGTGTATATTCATGTTCTGTTGTTGTGCTTGAAAGAAATTTGTGACCCTGTGATTTTTGTGTGTATGTTTCTGTAATGTAAATATCATGTTGAAGTCGTTGTGCTGTTGGAATGTTGTTAGCTATGTGTAAATATTTTTTTGTTCATCGAATCATCGATATTTTTAAAATTTTTTGTTAAATTATTTTTATTATTGGGTTTCCTCGGCGTTTGTTTTTGGTTCTTTTACCGAGAAGAGTCCCATTGAACTCGAAGTCGTAAATAGTGACCGCTCCCTATGATGGATGGATGACGACTGCCTTAAGGGAAATGTAGTCGATAGAGTAGCTTTTGAGCCTGGTTTGTTTGTTGGTTGTATCCCATGCGTGTTGCTACTCTATGGCTACGTAATTCTTGTTGCGTGTTGTACATGATGTTTAGAATGCAAAGGTGATTCAAGAAAGCATGCACTTTTGTACATATGTGAGATACCTAGCCATAGAATTCGATTCGGTGTGATTGAGTGCTTAATGTTGAATCTTGTAATTAGCTGATTGAAGAGTCTGTGAATATGTCTTGAGTTGAGCATGTGCAATGAGTGTATAGTGAGGTCTCGATTAGTCCATGCTATTGTGAAGTGTCTAGAACTTGCCTGTTGTGTGTACTGAACGAAATGAAGGAAGTGTAGTGTAGGAAAGGAGGGCGTTTCTTTGTTTAGCCTAAAGTTTTTTTTCTTTGTTCATACCTTACCTTCGAATGTCAAATCCTAGTTAGCCCATTGAGCCTTTTTAGCCTATTTTTTTCTTTGTCAAAAAGAAACTAAGTTTAACCCTTTCTTTTCATTATCCGTAATCTGATCCAAAACTCTAAGCGCCAAAAAAATAATTTTCCCCACAAAGGTCAAGGAGTGAGAATTGTGAAAAGAAAAGAAAAAGCAAAGTGATGAAAGTAAGAAAAAATCAAAGGTGCACTTGTCGGATTTAAAGAAAATAAAGATGTATAACTAATCTTTGTTGTTTGGGTCTGGTGTGCTTAAAGAATTGGGGCACAAAATAAAGAAAGACTTCAAGAATGGGAGGAGGAAGGAAGAAATAATGCCCGTAATGTGATGATGTATTGAAGAAGCGCTTAAGGATGCTAGTTGCTATTATTGGTTAGCCCAGTATATGCTAGTTCCGTAGCTTACACATAACCCGCTGTTAAGTCCTACGTGGTCTTACATCACGCGTCCTTATATTAGTGGAGAATACACCAGAGGCAAGCCTATGGTTCATGAAACGATGCATGTGAATTCTTTGGGAGAGAGAGGAAATTGTGTGTACATGCCCCTGCATGAAATGCTTTAGAGTTCATGTGATTTAAAAGAGGGGGAAATTCTCTTATGGAGTGAGGGCACATGTTTGATGAAAGAATGAATTTCGTGTCGGATATCTTGGTCAACTAATTTGCATGAGTTTGCCGATATCGAGAGTGGATTCTTGAGTCTAGGAGGTGTCCGATATGTTAAATGTCATTGTAATGATGATACTATGCATGCTTTCCTGATGATTTGTTATGTAAATAATCGGTATAACCGTAGCTCGGATTGTCGAGCCAAAGTAGCCATGATTGTGTGTCAATTGCATAAGGTGCAAGATTGTTCGAGGACTAACAAGATTTTAAGTGTGGGGTAGTGATCTGGGGCATATTTATATGCCCATGATACTCAAAGGTTTCGTTTTTCCTATTTATCCAACAATGTTTGTACTTTCTCATGTAAATTGTAGGAAAGTGTGAATTTATACTAACCAACATGATTAGCGTTGTTTTGCAAGAAAATGTACTTTTTATGGAGCTAAGATGCACGTTGGGAGGAATCGGAAATTGACTCAGGAGCGAGCAAGGAATTGGCCAAGGAAAGCATGGAATAAAGAGGCTCCGTAATGGAGTCGTGTCATGCTGCCATTGCAGATGCATTCTGTCGGGAAGATTTAATTGCAAAGATTTCCAGAGAGGGTCCGCGTCGTGCCATGGCACGTTGGACCTAATTAACTTGACATTCCAGTGAAGGTACTGCACCGTGTCACGCTGGGCACGCTCCGCGCTGCATGCCGTGCCACGTTGGGGATAATTACTCGGACGGCCAAATTCCGTGAGAGCTCTTCATGCTTGCACCATGTCACTGAGGCGTTGCCCGCGATAACTCCGTGACACGTTGCTTGTTATTCCGGGAAAAATTCCCACCAGTATAAATGAACACTTAGGTTCATTTTTAATTATTCTGACTTGGTGGAGCAAGAACGTGGGTTACAAAGTAGCTTGAGGGGACGAAAATCTTAGGTTTCCTTATCTCTTTCTCCTTTCTTTCAATTGTTTGTATGATTTACACTCATTTAACAATGTTTAATCCAGAAATGAGTGGCTAATTTCACTTCTTGCTGAGGTTAGGAACAATTGTATTGAAATGTAATTATTGATCATTTTGTTTTTTTCATCTTTTCTTCCATGGTTGTTCTATTAATTCTGTTCTACTGCATTAATGTTTGGCCAATGTTAATGTATATCTAAAAGTCCTGATTTCACTCGAGAGAGAACGAAATTGGAAAGTTGTGAATTAATAGGATATGATCCTTCTTAGTTTGGGAAAATTGAGAATTGATTTACCTTCAGGATAGAAATATACCCGAAAGTCGTATTAGTCAAGTGTGGAATCGGTTCTATATGGCTAGGACATGAATTGCTTCTTATCACAGAAATGTAGGTGGAAGGTTCATGATTCTTAAGTTGGGTTAAATACACGGGAGTTTTAACTATAGGCATAAGTTCCGACTTGCAACCGGAGAAAAGATGGTAGAACCATGTGTATCGATAATTAATTTCTTTACATACCTGTTTTAGCCAAAGATGCTCACATTCATTGTTCAGGCTCAATTGTATAATTATTCTACTTTAGTGTAAATATAGTTTACAAAATATAAAACTTTTCTTTACATTGTTGTTCGCATTTTTAGAGTTATAGTAAAGTGACACTTGAGTAGATTTTGCTCCCAGTCCGGCCCCCGGTGGGATCGATACTTGGCTTACTTGAGCCACTTACTACTTGTTCGACCACGTGCACTTGCGTGTAGTCATCCAGACACCCAACAGGAAGCTCGAATTTGGTCGTCCAGGTATTTATCCCCAACGTGGCACGGTATGCAACGCGGAGCTTGCCCAACGTGACACGGTCACCTTCACTGGAATTCCAACTTCCAGGTAATTAGGTCCAACGTGCCACGGTCAAACGCGGACCCTCTTGGAATCTTTGCCAATTAAATCCTCCGGACGGAATGAACTGGGCGATGGCGCGTGACACCTGGCCTCCATCACGGAGCTCTTATTCGCTTGGCCATTTCCTTGCTTGCTTCCGAGTCCATTTTCGATTCCTCCCAACATGCATCTTAGCTCCATAAAAGTCCATTTTTCCTGCAAAACAACGCTAATCATGTTGGTTAGTATAAATTCACACTTTCCTACAATTTACATGAGAATGTACAAACATTGTTAGGAAATTAAGACAAAACGATACTTTTGAGTATCACTTGGGCATATAAATATGCCCAAGATCACTTACCGCACACTTAAAATCTTGTTCGTTCTCGAACAATAATCTAACACCTCATGCAATTGACACCCCATCATGGCTACCTAGCTCGAAATCTGAGCTACGGTTATACCAATTATTTACAACAAATCATCAAGAAAACATGCATAGTATCATCATTAAATGACATTTAACATATCAAGACTCCTAGACTCAAGAATCGACTCTCGATATTGGCAAACTCATGCAAATTAGCTAATCAAGATATCCGACACGAAATTCAAATCTTCTGGCCAAGCATGTGCCCTCACAACACAAGAGAATTTCCCTTTGAATCACATGAATTCTAAAACATTTCATGCAGGGGCATATACACACAATTTCACTCTCTCTCCCAAAAGAATTCACATGCCTCGTGTCATGAACCATAGGCTTGCCTCTAGTGTATTACTCCACTAATATAAGGATGCGTGATGTAAGATCACGTAGGACTTAATGGGTTGTAATGTAAGTTACGGAACTAGTATATACTGGGCTAACCAATAGCAACTAGCGCCCTAAGCGCTTTTTCAATACATCCCATCACATTTCCTGGGCATTATTTCTTCCTTCCTCCTCCCGGTTCTTGAAGTCTTTCTTTATTTTTGTCCTCATTTCTAAGCACACCAGACTAAAAACAAAGATTAGTTATACATCTTTATTTCCTTAAATCCGGCAAGTGCAATTCCTGATTTTTCTTCTTACTTTCATCACTTTGCTTTTTCCTCTTTTTTTCTTTCACCATTTCACTCCTTGACACTGTGGGAATTTATTTTTTCTTGATTTTAAGGTTGCTGACTTAATTTACGGATAATGCAAAGAAAGGGTTAAGCTTATTTACAATCTTCGACAAAAGAAAAAGATAGGCTAAAGGCTCAATGGGCTAACTAGGATTTGACATTCGAGGTGGGTATGAAAAAGAAAAACTTTAGGTTAAAACAAAGAAACGCCTACCATCCTTTCCTACACTACACTTCCTTCATTTCAAGCTTGCATACTATCGACAGAAAGTTCTAGACACTTCCAGCAGCATGGAATAATCGAAACCTGACTAGACACCTCTATTGCACATGCTCAACTCAAGACATATTCACAGACTCTTCAATCAGCCAATTACAAGAATTCAAACATTAAGCCTCAATTACACCGAATCGAATTCTATGGCCTAGGTATCTCAACATATGTACAAAATTGCATGCTTTCATATGAATCACCTTTGCATTCTAAATATCATGTGCAACACGCAACAAGAATTTCGTAGCCATAGAATAGCAACACGCATGGGATACAACCAAACAAACAAAAAAATGAAAGACAAAAGCTACTCCTATCGACTACATTTAACTTAAGACGGTCGTCATCCATCCATCATAGGAATCATTTACTTACTTCTGTTCAATGACTTCTTCAAATAAAATGTGGTGGTTAAACCTCGAACCACTCATAAAAGACTAATGAAAAATTTCAAAATATCGATGATTTGATAAAAATATTTACACACTAGCTAACAACATTCAACAGCACACAACAGCTTCAAAATGATAATTACAATAAGAAACATACACACAAAAGCACAGGTCACAATTTTTTCAATCACAACAACAGAACATGAATATACACACAAAACAAGACAAAACCAACACCACCTAACTACCCCCACCCCACATTTAAAACTGAACACTGTCCCTGTTCGTACAGTCAACAAAGCACACAAGTGGGTGGTGAAACTCCTCGATCAATCAAAGTATTCCACTTCTTCTGTCAAAAATGCCGCTCATCTCCCATGTCCGAATCTCCCCATCGTCCTCCTCTGACTCAACATCGGAATCCTCAAGACATGCCCCTCATCAGTGGGGACATCATCATCCACGGGCTCCACAAAAACTAGGCCCACCCGACATAGAGCTCCCGGCATTTTCGCCGAGTGGGTAGTCTAGGTCACAAGCCACAGCTCTCATCCTCTCGCTGCCGTCTCTCCCGCCTATGCACAGCCTGAGCATCTGCATCCCGAACATGCGGGCCATGTACTGATCATCCCGAGCATGTCGCTCGGCTAGTGTAAGAAATGGCCCGTGAGTGGTGCCAGGTGCCTTTTAGTCTTTTGGTGACGTCCACAACACGCCTCTCCATCTCAAGGGGGATATAATCCAGCATTCTTCCTCAACATTTAGGCCCTCATGAACGTGGTCAGCAAACCACCAAACTCAGACACCTATGCCCTTGGATGCAAACGGGCTCTCTTCATGGCGGTTATGATCACCGCCCCAACATGAATCTCCAGCCCTTACATCAAGGCATACACCAAGCACACGCGATCCTGTGTGACATCTCGTCATATGCACCCCGAATCGTGCAGAACACACTATTTTCAAATCAGACTCGGCTTCCCTATTCATCTGTGAGTAGGGCAATATCTGATGGTAGCCCCTCTCCTTATGCCTGCTCCAGCGTGCTGTTGAACGGGCTCCACACAAGGTGTTTCTGATATCCGCGTATGGTGGAGTAATATCTACCGCCGGAGCACATGGGCGCTTCCGTGTTCTCGCGCCCAAGATGGCATTCGTGTGACGAGGCTCAAGAGTGACAATTTGGCCCCTTATTTTGATGGTGTGACTGCGGAGCGTCGGGTTCCAATTTGAATAGAACTCCTGAATCAAGTGCAGATTGCACTCCTTGGGCTCTTCAAAGATGACTCACTGGCAAAGGTCAATCCGATGGACTATTCGAGGGAACCCTATGCTAATCCGCTCCTTGTAATATGCTCCTCTGGGAAGTACTTGTTTTCCTTATGCTTCGTAAAAACCATTTCTTCCTTCTCCGTCACCCATCGGGTTCCGTATTGGCAGCGCTAGAACCGTTGGTGCTGGCCGACCGCTGCTCCTTAGCCCGATCCTTTTTCTTCCAGCCACCATGTAGATGCGCCTTCCTTTGTCTTAGCCCTCGGCTGACATCGTTCCCCGCGCCAATTAAAGCGCATAATCCCAATGTCAGTCAATTTAGAATTAGCGTCGACTAAGGTTGGTTAGGCTAGCCACCCCACACATAGTCTTTTTTTAGCCACAATTATAACATTACGCAAGAACATACTTATTCCTAATTTACATAAACAAAAATACAAACAAAAAAAACACAACAACATGCCTTGCATTCGTGAGAATTCGACGGTGTAAGTTCTTTTGTACTACCTGGTGACTCTGTACAACTAATCACAACATTACCATCGATCACAATTTTATACAAAACACTTAGCAAGGAAAAAGAAAAAAAGGAAAAATCATTTACTACACAAACCTATGCAATTCACTAATTTCGTGCACTGACAATTTCATGCAGTAATTTCAAAAACTTTATTCCCCCGAAAATTTATCGCGCCTTTAGCATAATAACGTTAAGCAAAACACAATTCACCTCACCCAACATGCACAACCCAACAATTTTCAACATTTCAAAGTCAATTTAAATTCTTCTGACCACATACCAACCTCTAGCTAACAATTTCGCAAAAATTCAATCCAACATGTATTTATCGCGTTCATATAATCACAACGATACTATGAACATCAATCAACAATCACTTAATTGAATTTAAGCTCGATTTCTACTTAGTGAAAGGTTTACTCACCTCATGCTCAAAATCGGTAATTCCGCCAAGAATTGAGGTTGAGTTCAAGAATTCTTTAACTCCGATGATATCGAAGAAAAGTTGAAGAAATTTCGATCCTAGGTCCGGGTGTCACGTTGAGGAAGGCAGGGTTTTTCGGGGTTTGTCGCGGAGGGGAATGGGAAATGGGAAAATGAGGCGATTTTTGGTGTTAAAAGGGGGATTTTCGCGCTGATCACCCGGTGATTCTAAGGTGACCCGACGCGGATTAATCTAACGTGTCACGGAGGGTAACGCGGAGCACCCCCTTGTGACACAGAGCCATCGCGCCAGCATTCTAGAATTTCGTAAAAAATTACGGAATAGGCTTCAACGTGTCACGGAGGGTAACGCGAGGCCCTCCTCCTCGCGTGACACCTGAGCCAACGCGTGGGCTCACTGCTTTGCCACCTTTTAATCTTTTTATCTTACCTCAATTTTTTTCCTTTGCGATTCTTTGCATTTCTGCCTCCGTTCAACTTGAAATTTATCTTACAACAAGAAACTGGTTAGAATCCTGTCGGAAAACACAACACAATATTTATTTCTATATTTACACAACAATTTTTTTATTTTTTTTATGTTTTTTCTTTTTTCTTTTTTTCTAGCTATACATTTACAATACAATAAATTCACGGCTGCCTGCAGCGCCTGGTTTACCGTCACGGCTCGACGTCCTTTACGCTCATTCCGCCCCTAGGGTGACGGATGTTTTCGATTTAACACGCCCTCACCCCTCGCTGCTTACCCTCGTCGTGTCTTCCCGCTAACTCGTGTCTCAACGCCCTGAGCAACATCAGTTTGCTCAAGCACGTTGATCACCGAGAGTTCCTCATACACGGCCGGGAGCTTGGTGGCCTTGTACACATCGAACACCTCCACCTTGTCGTGTGCTCTCGCATAGTTAGCTGCCCCCGCATCTATATCTATTAATGCTTTCCTACTGCCAAGAAAGGACATCCCAAAATAATGGGAATCTCCGCATCTGCCTTCCGAAGTCCAGCACAACGAAGTCTACCGGAAGATAAGGAGCCGACTTGAACCAACACGTCCTCCACAATACCATCCTGTTACAAGAACATCCGAGCCGCAAGATCGCTTAAGCTGGTCTAGGACTCTCTAGCCCCAACTCTTGGAATACCGAGGTCGGCATCAAGTTAATGCTCGCTCCCAAATCACATAATCCGTGAGCTCGATACTCTGCCCAATTGTTATCTTTATTGTAAAGCTCCTGTGGTCCTTGAGCTTTGTGGGCAATCTGCTCTCGTATCCGGGGAAGTGCACCTCCATAAGAGCCACCGTGGCAGACTCAGTCAACCTCGCGGTCGCCACGATGCCTTTTATGTACTTTGCATACTTCGGCAATTTCCTGCAAAACATCGACAAGAGGTAAGTTAATGTGTACCTGTTTAAGAACCTCCATGAACTTCTTTGAAACACGCCCTCCCCTCCTTGTGTTTCTTTAATTGTTGAGGGAACGGTGGAGGTCTTTCTCGGTTCCGAAGATCCTTTTCTTCCCCTTTCATCACTCGCTCCCCTCTCCGTTTCTGCTGCTCCCGAATGTTGAGGTGGTCTTTCTGGTTCCACCTCCTTAAGCTGCAACCACTCCTTGTGGTCACTGCATTCACTCGCTTCGGCTGGGGTCCGTGTCGCTGGAAGTCCTCCTCTAGGCCTTGTGTTTTGGCTCCAAGAAATTGCCCAAACCGATACTCCAAATGCCTTTGTAGCTAACTGATTGTTCTTACCATCGGCTGCCAATTTAACATAGTCAGCCTGCAATTGAGCTTGGTTAGCTATCATAGTTTTGAACATCTCCTCAATGCTGTGATGGTGGTGGGAGGAGGGGCATTGTTGTTTCTGCATCGCGACCGATAGTTCCGCTCGCCCTCCTTGATTCCTTTGCACCCCGACTCGAACTCTACTGGAGAAGGTTGCTACCCCAAGAGAAATTCGGGTGATTCCTCCAGTTAGAATTGTAGCTGTTACCATACTTCTGGTGATTAATTCTCTTTGTGCATTTCTCGACAAAGTTCACGAGTCGGGATTTGCTCCACAACACTCACTCGAGTGTTCATTACTCCCGCACACTAACCAAATCTCGCACTACATTCTGCGGGGCTTGAGACTGATTCATGCTCATGTTACTGAAGTGGGTGGTTGAGTTGATTCTGCAACGGCAGCTATCTGTGCAGCGATAGCTGTAAACCATCCACTTTTTAAGGACTCCAGCTGCTTTCCTGCTCCTCCCCTTGAAGAGTAACAATGCGATTCCACTCCGAATTACCCTCAAATACAATTTAACAAAGTATATAGCTCCTCATAAGTCTTTTCTAATGTTTGTCCCCCAGCTGCTGAGTCTAGCAAAATTTTTTGTGTGGGGTTCCAAACCTCTATAAAAGTATGCACCAAAGACATCTTTGGATTGGTGGTGATGAGACAATCCCGCAATGATTTGAATCTCTCCCACTTGATACGCATTCTCCCCTTCTCTCTTTGTTTAAAACATAGAATTTGACTTCTAAGTCTTTGCTGTTTTACCGGATGGAAAGAACCGGATCAAGAACTTCTTTGCAAGATTATCCCACGTGGTGATAGAATTGGTGGCTCATTTTTCAACCACCTTTTGCTTCTCCCAAAAGTGGAAAATTGGAACAATGTAAGCCCGACATAACTGCTGACACTCCAAAGGGGAATGTGGTGTCACTTATCTCCCAAAAATTTTGAAGATGTTGTTGTGGATCCTCGTGAGGGAGACCTGTGAATCGCCCGCTTGTGTGCAAGGCAGCAATTGCACCATGTTCCGTTTAAGCTCGAACCTCCCTCCCGGCTCGGCCTGCGAATGCTAGACGTGCATTGCTAGCATGTGGGATTGCCACATCGCAAACTGGCCTAGCTGCCATTTTCTCGAGCACTAACACTGCCCGCACAAGTGGTGGATTCTGTGGTTGCTTCAGGATTGTTCGTTTGAGCAACTACAGGTTTCTCTCTTAGAGCTTCTCTCCGTTGGCGATGGAATTGTCTTTCCCGGCTTAAGTGATGGGTCCACCACTCTTTGTCCCTTGCCAAAAATTGTTCAACAGGAATCTGATATCTGCAAAAATACAGGTTAAGACCAAGTTGTCAAACACTAATATAAAGAAATACAAACTAACACTTTAAGAAAATTTGCGCCACTGCCGCTCCCGCAGAACGCACCAAAAACTTGTTCGGTGTTCTGGATGACTACACGCAAGTGCACGTGGCCGAACAAGCAGTAAGTGGCCTGGCAAGCCAAAGCATCAGATCCCACAGGGACTGGACTACAAAGCAAATCTACTCAAGTGTCAATAGCTGTAACTCTAAAATGCAGACAATGTAAAGAAAAGTTTTTATTTTATGGTTTTAATTTTATACTAAGTCTAAAATGAATATACAAGTGAGTCTCGAACTATGAATGTGAGCGTTGAGGCTAAAACGAACATGTAGAGAAATTTAATTATTGATACAAGTTGGTTAATCTTTCTCCGGTTAAGGTCGGAACTTATGCCTATGGATTAAGTATTTAACCCAACTTAAGAACGAACCTTCCACCCATTTCTGTGATAAGAAGCAATTCATGTTCTAGCCATACAAAACCGATTCACAATTGACTAATACGACTTTCAGGTATATTTCTATCCTGAAGGTAAATCAATTCTCAATTTTCCAAACTAAGAAGGATCATATCCTATTAATTCACAACTTTCCAATTTCGTGCTCTCTCGAGTGAAACCGGACTTTATAGATTTACATCAACATTGGCCAAACATTAATGCAGTAAGAACAAGAATTAATAGAACAACCATGGAAGAAAAGCTGAAAAAACCAAATGTCCAACAATCACATTTCAATACAATTGTTCCTAACCTCCGCAAGAAGTGAAATTAACCACTCATTTGTGGATTAAACATCGTTAAATGAGTGTAAATCATACAAACAATTGAAAGAAAGGAAAGAGATAGAGAGAAACCCTAAGATTTTCGTCTCAACTGCCTGTAACCCATGTCTGCTCCACCAAGTCAGAATAATTAAAAATGAACTAAGTGTTCTATTTATACCGGTGGGAATTTTTCCCGAAATAATATAACGTGTCACGACGTGCATCGCGGAGCAATGCCTCTGTGACACGGTGCAAAATGCGAAGCTCTCTGAATTTGGTCGTCCAGGTATTTATCCCCAACGTGGCACGGCATGCAACGTAGAGCTTGCTCAACGTGACACGGTGCGAACGCGACCTTCACCGGAATGTCAAGTTCCGTGTAATTAGGTCCAACGCCACGGCACGAACGCGGAACCTCTAGAATCTTTTCCAATTAAATCCTCCGGACAGAATGCATTCGCGATGGCAGCGTGACACCCATCATGAGCCTCTTTATTCCCGTTTCCTTGGCCATTTCTCTGCTCGCCCGAGTCCATTTCCGATTCCTCCAAACATGCATCTTAGCTCCATAAAAGTCCATTTTTCCTAAACAACGCTAATCATGTTGGTTAGTATAAATTCACACTTTCCTACAATTTACATGAGAATGTACAAACATTGTTAGGAAATTAAGACAAAACGATACATTTGAGTATCACTTGGGCATATAAATATGCCCAAGATTAAAGGTTGTAGCCCAAAATGTTGCGGTTCGCCCGCCTAAGGGGAAGGTAAGAGAGTGCCGACGCGGAGATTCTAATATAGTGCAGCTTGGAAACAAGGCCCAGTGGACAGTTACGCCTCAATATAACAACAAGCAAGGTCACAAGGTCCGTATGTTGACCCCACGTTCCAAGGATGGCGGAACTTCAAATAGCATATCATAGCTAAGGTGCATGTGTTCATTGCTCCCAGAATTTAACGGAAGTTGCAATGAGATGGCAATGAGAGGACAGGAGATATCATTAAATCATAGAAGCAGAGCCCCAGTGACAGGCCAAAAGGTGAAATAGCAGAATCGAGCTATCCAATATAAGAGATGGCCGTGAAACCGCAAGGGAGTGGAGAGTAAATAACATGACTACAGTCACAGAGTTATTCCCACACCAGGTGTAGCCTGACCTTATTTGAGTCAGTATAATAAGACCAATGAGGTCAATTCGTGCCTCTCCAGATGAAATTATGTCTCCACTAAGACTTATGCCAGGTTAAATACCCCAGAAGTAGATGGAGTGCGTGGAGCCCCAGTGTTTGATAAACTCTGACAGAGGAGCGCAATGTATGACTAAATATTAGGAAAGGATGTTAGAACAGACGGTGACACATGTTAACTTAAGCACGGTTCCTCGTACCCCAACTGGTGGCTAAGTAGAATATAAAACTCAGACTCTCAAGGCCCACTATAAATGGAAGTGGAAGCCTTCTGGATGATAACTTCAGGAAGATAGAGCAAACCTGGACATGTTAAAATGAGCAGAAGAAAAAGTAAAGCTTATCAGGGAACGTCTGTTGACAGCTCAGAGTCGCTAGAAATCTTATGCTGATGTGCGGCGGAGAAACCTAGAGTTTAATGTGGGTGACTGAGTATTCCTGAAGGTTTCACCAATGAAGGGCGTGACAAGATTTGGTAAGAAAGGCAAGCTCAACCCAAGGTTTATTGGGCCTTATCAAATTCGCTGAAGGATAAGCTAGGTGGCTTATGAATTTGATTTACCTCCAGAATTAAAATCCGTTCACCCAGTTTTCCATGTATCAATGCTGAGGAAGTGCGTAGGAGATCCCTCCCAGATTGTCCCAGTCAAAGACGTCCAAATCACTGAGGAGTTAGCTTATGAAGAAGCTCTAGTAGCCATACTAGATCAGCAGATCCGTAGACTAAGAACTAAAGATGTTGCTTCCGTTAAGGTGTTATGGCAGAATAAGAACCAAGAGGAGATGACCTGAGAGGCAGAAGACTATATGAAAACCAGATATCCTCAGTTATTTCAGACTTAGTCAGATTGTGTAGCTAGAGGTATATTATTGTTGTTGTTTCATAAGTTGCATTATATACATGTATATGTGAGATGATTGACTTCACTCTATTGTGAAGTGAATGCCATAGTATTGTGTGAAGTACCTGTATTGGACTTTTCTGCGTTTCAGGGTTCTTGGATAGTCCATATTACAGGGGAGACTCTGCCGAAATTTTTTCAAAATAAGTAATTGCAAGGTTAAGGTTCTTGCAAGTAGAAGTCAACATTCGAGGATGAATGTTCTTAAGGGTGGGGGGATGTTACACCCCGTAAGTTTCTAATGTTTAGTCGGCCTATTCATATGTTGGTTGAGAGTTTTAAAGTGCCATACGTATGAGGAAAGGGCCCGGGGAAAGGCCGAACGAGTGCAAAGTTGGGATTTCAAGGGAGGAGGCCGAACCATGTTGCCCAGAGGGGCAAAGTGGCACGGAGAATCCCCTTCGCGTTACCCAAAGTGGCATGGAGCAGAATTGGCGTGACCGGCAGAGTGCCATATTTCCTTGTCTGCCGCCTCAAGTATATAAAGGACTCACACTTATATGTTATGTTATTTTCCAAATAACCTCGGTCAGCAGAGGTAAGAACAAAGGGAAACTATTGAAAATCATCCGATTACGCCGCTAAACGCTGACCAAATCTAAATTAACTCCGGGTAGTGAAGTATAACTCTGCAGAGAGCATCGCTGCGGAGTTATTTTCATAAAATACGCCCGGCGAATCATCGTCCCGCCAAACTAGAGTTGGTGGAATTTCTTCAAACTAGTGTCAATACGATCACAGACTTAAAGTAAGCATTTCTCCCTTCTAGACTCCCGAGAAATTATGAGTTTTCAATCATCTTTCGATAGGTTGAAATATAGTTACTATATATATATATAGTTATCATTTTTTTCGAATTCAGTAACGAAGTTGGCCCTATTCTTCCATTAATATGATTACAATTGAGAAGGGCAGTTGAATATGAGATGATACTCATCAGTTAGTCAGAAAACGGTGAACGAGGTATGTAAGGCTTAACTCTCGGCAGGTATCCTTCTCGTATAGTGTTACGACTTATGTTCTCGAATAGAAATAACGATCTCAGATGCTGCAGATAATTGCTATCATTAGATTGTAGTTTGATTTGTTGTAATTAGTTGTTATTG